>PVKA01022965.1:0-36312 GCA_004027165.1 Ctenomys sociabilis | reverse complement strand
TTTGGTATTGTACAAGGTGCATACATGATATTATATTTACAGATATTATTTTAGCAGATATCTCTTATCAGTGAATTAAGAGTGTAGCTGCTTACTTATCTTATTTTTTATACCTGAATTATATCAAAAATTCAATAATTATTTTCCTAGTGGTTGACCGTAGTACTAGAAGCCGACATAATATCCTGTCCAACCACCACTAGTGCAGATCTTGCCTCTCATAGAATTATGTAGAAGCACAGCGTTATCTATCCCAACTGTACTGTTTATACACACACATCATGATTTTTTCTTTCTACAACACTTCCTTTTCTACACCTGTCAAAGGTGGGCACTCCATTGACATTCAACTAACTTAGGTGCTTGAACTCGACACCACAATCCAACACTGTCCAGCACTCTACAACAATAGTGAGTTATTCAAAGAAATTGTCGACCATAGCCATTTACAGCTCAGCTTAATATTATGGCCCCACGATGTATACTTCATTTTTATACTTTTCTGCTGGATGGTTAAGACCTAGATAGATCAAGACTTATATACCAACACATGAACTTTATATTTCCTATGTGGTCATTGAAGTCCTCTCAGGGTTTATCTTGTAGTCCTGTACATTATTCTGTAGATCCTTTGCCATTTTGTATAGCATTATCTTATGACCTTTGGTTTAGAGCTTTGGTAGTTTTTACCTTAGTAACAGGCTTGAATCTACCAAGTTCGAACTCGTCCAGTTGTGTGTGGCTTGGATCTGGCTGATGTGCTCCATTTTTTCCTGCTTCACTTTGGAAGAGAGCCCAGTGTGCCACTTTTGCAAGATGTTCTGCTCTTTTATCAGATTGATGGGACTTGCCTCTCACCTCTCTTCAGGGAGTTTTGCTGCAGGCTTGCACACTGGGCCTGTCTGATGGAGGAAGTTCCACTCATACACCTGGCCTGGTTGTCGGCCAGAATGAAGATCAGGCAGTCCCTGGGCAGTCCCACCATCTGTTAATATTGTGATACTGCGCTAGACAAAGAGTACATCAAGTGTAAGTGTGTGGAGACAGGACAATATTTTCTGTGTTCAAGGCACAACAAAGAACCTAGTAGAGATGAAAGGCACTAAGTGAGGAAAAAATTGATAGGAAATGAAGTAGTGAAGTTGCTGAGATTATATGATTATAGTACCTTGAAAAACATGTGGATTTTAAGTGAAATGTATATCACCAGTGTAAAGGAGTCGGGGACAGTCTTTATCTGATTTATGCTTAGAAGGTTTTCTGAGTGCATCTGGAATGTATGGGGAGCAAATAAATATGCCAGCAATCAGACATCATAGCATGAACTAATGATGGAGAGGTGATACTTGGGATCTCATTAGAAGACATGGCCAAAAGGATTTGTGGATAATTTGAATGAAGGAGAAAGAAAGATGAATTGAATATTCCTATAGGATTCTGAGCAGCCAGAAGATTGGAGTTGCAATTATGAGATGTGAGAGGCTATAGAAAGGGGAGGCTGGGACAGAGGTGGGTAGATGATGATAAGTCTGATGAAATAATGTTATAACATGGTAATATGCTGATGGGACTCATTCAGCAGAAAGTAAAAAGGAAATCATGTAGGAGAGTAGCAGATTTCTGGAGTACTATCTGAAAGATTACAAGAGGGAACTGGATTCAGTGCTGATCTTAGATAAGGACAGGGAAAGAATCATATATTGGCCTGGGGCCTTAGTTCTGGGGAAATATTGTACACACATAGGCACAATGTAATTAATCATATTTATGAATATTCTGATGTATTCTTTGGAGGATAACTATATTTTTTAGTTGAATTAGTTCAATAAATTAAAGTGTCTAAAAGGCTATTGCAATGGTATGATACATAATGGGTTTGTGTTCATTGGAGTCATCCCAGCTGCAGTACTGAAAATTTAAATATCATTGACATTTTCAAGAATATATTTATGTTTATGGTCTTCCTTGATTATTAAACTCTAGGTGAAGTAAGCCTTATGATCTCTATGTTATAGATGAAAAACAGAAGCCTTAGATATCAAAAGTTAAACAAAAATCACACAGGTAGTTAGCAACATTTCTACATGACACTTCACAGCTCCTCCTTCTAATTGAGTTCTCCATATGATACACCTGCTTTATTGGCCTTTTTGGCCTCTTACTTAATTCACTGATTTCTCCTACTGCTTTACTTTGTCATTCTCATCTCCTTCCTCCATGTAATAGAAAAACCTTGTATCCTTACCTTCAGAAAATGATCAATTATGAGGAAAAATAATTGTTTTCTTGTAGGAATACACAAGAAAATCCATTTTTTTACTCGTCAGGGAAGAAAAATCCTGTTTCCATGATTTTTTCTGATATCCTGACTTACTGGTGTACACCTAGAACACTTAAAGAGATTCATTTTTCAGGCAGATTAGGTAAGTAGAAATGCTTTCATATGTTTATTGATAGGTTATATTGAAGATTTTGCTTCTCCTCTCTCTCTCTCTCTCTCTCTCTCTCTCTCTCTCTGTCTCTCTGTCTGTCTCTCTGTCTGTCTCTGTCTCTCTGTCTCTCTCTCTCTCTCTCTCTCTCTCTCTCTCTCTCTCTCCATTTCTGTTCTTCTCCAAGAATATTTAAAGGGATTTCAGATTTCATATTATCGAACTTGCCAGAAACAAATACATGAGACAAAAAATGAAAGAAAAGTAATGACGATTACATGATTTTATATATTACATGTAAAATTTCAAAAACCCTATGTATCCTATACAGGTAGCCTGAACATTTGGTTTAGAAATCAGCAGTCAATCAAAGGGAGAAACATGACCAATACAATAACAAGTGTCCATGAGATTGTGAAAATCAATTGCTCATATATGTATCTTTTTCTGTGTACTAATGTGTAAGAAAAGCTTGTCACAGAGCTATTAAAAGTGGACAGTGGGAAATATAATAGACAAATTCCCCATTGCATCTTCACAGTGAGTGCAGCAGTATTTTCTAAGGCTAGAAGAAAAGGAAAAGGAAAGGAGGGGAGGGAAAAGACAGGGACAGTCCAGTGATATAAAACCTTAGATAAATTCAGTACAGCAATAGTAATTTCATAAAGAGACATCATAAATTGATTCTGGTAAAAAGCTTTTGTTAGTCTGACTTCAATCAATTCTCAAGTTTTTCAATTCCTTGACTGCTTTCCACTCAAAATTATTGAGGACTCTAAAGAAACTTTGTTTATGTGAGTTGTATCTCTCAGTGTTTGCTCAAGCAAAACTAAAAGGATAGATTTAACAAATATATATAAAAAGAGTAAACCCATTGTGCTTTAACACATTTTTCAAAATCCAAAAAATGTTAATGGGAATAATAATGTTGCTTTAAATTTTGGCAAATATCTTTCATATCTGACTTGAAAGACAGTTTGCTTCTTATATTTACTTCTGGACTCTGAGAGACATTTTGGTTAAAGTATATAAAAGAAATCGGATATCACCCTATATGTTACTAAAGAGGGAGAGTATTTTGAGGGCATTTTCTGACAATTCTAGCTATTCTTTTTGCTAATACAGCAAAATTTGACAAATGGATATTTCTTAAAAGTTTAGTTTCTACATAGCATCTGAAAGCAGAGCAGTGGGAAAATGATCCCTTTCACGCTTTGCAGAAGCCAGAAAGCCCTGTCTGTAAACATGTGTTGTGGTGCTTTATTGTACACTTGGTGGACTCCTTTTTGCTATCTTTTTTCTCAGGAGAAAAATTGTGAATTGGCAACAGACCTAATTTTTATTTATTTTTTGTCTTAATGATGGATTTGCAAATGAAAGATTTAAAAAGCAGAACAGAATCTGTTGTCCTTAATTATATTTGCAATTTGGAATTTGTGTGAATTGATTTAGTAAAATGTTAAATTGTTATTACAAAAAATGAAAGTATATTAATGAATTTCCCATTGCTTTTAGGTTATAATCTATTGCTCTATCTTTTAATGGGTCTTTTACCCATAAATAATTTTGTAATAATGGACATTGTTCATTGGAAAATACTGGTTTCTTGAGCTGAAATCCAGTTCCACAAGAGCTTTTTATGGAGACAACCATCATGGTTCAGTGTGCAGTGCAGTGCAGTGGAAATACTTTCTTCATGCTTTTCATTTCACCACACAGAGTATTCTGTACAATTGAAGCTTGAGATTTAATAAAATGAATGCCATTGACCTAAGCATCAATATCATTTGTGTGTGTGTATGTGTGTGTGCGTGTATGTGTGTGTGCGTGTATGTGTGTGTGTGTGTGTGTGTGTGTGTGTGTGTGTGTGTGCAGGGTCTCACTATGCAGCTTGAACTCCTATTTCAAGACTCCTAGTGCTGGGATTACAGGCATACCCCACCACACCTGGTTTTGGTGGTTAGTTCAGTGTGCCCTGAGGCAAGGTCGGCATGCATGAAATGCCGGGGATCAAACCCTGGCCCCTGTACTTGCCTAAGCAGCTGCTTGGTCCACTGAGTTATCCCGCCAGCCCAAGGTTACTTTTAAACAGTTTGCTTTTAGTTTTTGTTTACTTGTTGTTTCATTTTATTCAGCATTGTTCTGTTTTTGTCAGGTAATGGAGAAGATAATCATTACTAGAATAGTTGATGCCACTGTGTTGGTGCTGACTAGGATGCCAGCAGTCTACTATTGCATTTCCATCACCATCACAGTGTAAAAGGCAGGGGCCAAGTAAATGGCTCAGAATAATAAGCTCTTCCCTGGGAAGCACAAGGGCCTAAGTTCAATCCCTGGTTCCACAAACAAACAAACAAACATAGAACAGTGTAAAAGGCTGTTCACCATATGGTAATATAGATTAGTGTATATTTAATATAATTAGTCCTTGTATTAATATCCAAATAGCACTGACCTTTTAAACCTCCTGAAGAGATCTCTGTACAATTCTACTTGGAAACTATTTAACTTAAGGAAAAGATGGGCTGCATACTTATAAGGTAATTATACACATGTGTAATAAAGTTTAGATGATACATTATAAAAAAGTGTTAAACTTTACATTGAAATCATCTCATATTTACATGCACTAGCTAGAAATAATAGGAAGAGATCCTGTGTACTCTTTAGGTAGTTTCCTTCAATAGTAGCATCTTCCAATAGTACAATATAATAAATATCAAACTGCATCACTGATAAGTATAATCTAGGCAAAGATTAGTTTTATCCACATAGGTATAGCATACCACAAGGATATAGCATCCACAAGGATAGAATTACACATAAGGGTAACATTAATCCACATAAGAATTCCTTCTTTGTGTGATCTATAATCACACTTAGTTTCCTCCTTCTTACTGCCTCCCAATTCCCATAGCTGGCCATAACAACTATTAATCTGTTTTTAGCAGGACTGCCAGGGCTCTCTGACCATGCTTCAGTGGTCTTGATTCTTTCTTGTGCTGCCTTAAAAGCTGTCATTCTCATACCTTGAAGTTGGACTGGACCACAGGTGCCCAGAATCTTCCAGAAAGGCCATATCATGCTGGTTTCTGCATTTCTCTAACAATAAAGACCTGTATAAGAGGCCTTTTTTTCAGGAAATGAAATCCTTTGACAGGAAATATAAAGACTGTTCCATTCCCTGTACTACTGAAACTGTAGGGATGGAGTTGGAGCATGGGCTCTCCAGCATTGCCTGTCCCCATCACAAGAGAGTGAGCACAGTGAACTCAGGCCTGGCTTCTGGGATTCTCAGTTGCACGAGTAGTAATGGATGCTCAGTTCAAGCAACAGTTAACCAGGTAAAGCTAAGTCGACAAACTAATCTAATTATATTTAGTATTCTATTCTTAAGAGCTTGTAAACAATCTTTTACATAAACTTTGATCTTTCTTGGTTTAATCAGTTCTACTTGTAGAAAGTAGAAATAAACATTTCTTTTTATGTCCTGTATAATTTAATTTTTCATAGCTTTCATTGTAAAATATAACATGATAATTTTCATTAAAATCATTATACAAATTTTGATCAAGCAAAACCCTACAAAACCACTAGATATTTTTCAGTAGCAGATTTCCAGCATACTAACAGTTATATCTATCAATATTTATCATACTAGAAGATCAAAAATATATACAAGAGTACATATTTTCACACTAAAAACCATAAAATCTGCATAACCCAAATCTAAACCTAAACATTAATACAAAAGAAAAGAAAAAAATTCAAAACCAAGAAGCAGAATGCAGGATGGCGGGGAGATGGCTCAGTGAAATAAGCACTTCTCTGGCATGCACAACGACTTGAGTTCAATCCCCAGTTCCAAAAACAAACAAACAAACAAAAAGAAGCAGATTGGAAGGTCAAATGAAGATCAATTAAATACCTCTTTTAAAGAAATATATAGAACATAACACAAAAAGTGATATTTATCTATAAGATTTCTTAGTTTTCTTACATCTCCCTCTAGAATTAGAAGAGAATTTATCATTTAACAATGGAAATGTCATTTAAATGACTTTCCCTTTAAAATAATTACAGAATCTATGAACTATGCACACACATTTATTTTATAGACATATTTCAAAATTAAGATGTATAGAATAACTTTTCTATTTTTAGTACATGATTTCTCAAATTTCCAAACATTCATACTGCTAAGGACTTTGGCAGCATCTGCACTGAATTGTAGTCTTACAGAAAATTTATTTCTGAGTCAATAAATGAGGAAGCCAGGAGAAAGCATTATGTATGATTCATGAAAACAATTGTGTTCCTGAGGCACAAATCACAGACTATTGAAATTATCTGCTGGAAATTTGAAGATAAACCAATCAATTGATAGATGAAGTTTTGTGCAGCTTATTTTTGGATTTTGCCCCATGCACTCTATTTATTTAATTTGTGAACTGAGTCCATTTACATTGATGGTTATAATTTAAATGTACTGACATGTTTGACATGTTATTTACCTGCTGTTGTATACCTCTTTTTCTCCTGTATCTGTTTTCCCTACATTTTGCATCCTCATTTATGGAACTGTGGTCATTTTGATCCCTCTCTAGAATATTTTTAGTAGTCTGTGTAGGATTGGCTTGATCATCTTAAACTTCTTTATTCTATTTGGTGAAAGTATTTCACTTCATTGTACTTGAAAAAGGTTTTGCAGAGTATATCAGTCTGGGTTGGAATTTGCTTTCTTGCAAGACTTGCAGTACTTTGGTCCATGGTTTGCTCCACTTGGAGGTTTGGGAAGAGAAATCTGCTATCATTTTGATGGATTTTCCATTAAATGTGATCTGTTTCTTTTCTCTAGTGGCCTTTAGGATACTGTTCCTGTGATGAATTTCTGGGATCTTGTTTGTTATATGTCTGGTTGTGATTTTAATTAGGTTGATGTTATTTGGAGGACTATATGTTCTGGTTACCTTAATGTTAGATTGTTTCAGCACATTTGGGAAGTTTTCTGCTATTGCTTCTGTCTATATTCTTTATTTATATGATTTGTATTGACTTCTTCTTTCTCATTGATGCCTATTTATATAGCGTTGTTTATTTCTTCACCGTCTTGCACAATTTGAATTATTTTTTCTGCATCCTAGTTGTTTTTAACAGACCTATTCTTAACTTTTAACTGCTGCAATGGTGTCTTTAAGATCTGAAAGTCTGTTTCCACCTTTATCCAAACTGTTCTGCCAGGTTCTAATTGAGTTTTCTTTAAATTTTGTGGAGAAACAAATAGCAATAAGTCAGATTCAAAGCTGACTAATAAGACAGTTTCAATAACTAACACATTGTATATTGTTATCTTAGTAGTTATCCATAGCAAAAAGTACCCACAGGATATCCTGTTCAAACACTATTGGTACAAATCTTTCTCTTCATTGGTTTAAGGAGAAGTAGGTGGATATCTAGCCTCAGTGCTGCCCACGCTGGCCCAGCTAGACAGTCTGGCCTGACACAGTGGGTCTGAATCCAGTAGCCTCCTTGATCCCTCCCTAAGGACTCCCAGTGAGTGGGAATTTGCATGACTCACCAGGTTTCCCAGATCAGTGAGTGTGTGGTGAGTCTGAGGGAAAGCCTTTGGCTTCTTTCAGCACTCGCTAACCAAATCCCTGCCCACAAGCCCTCCGAGCCAGTGACTGGCCTGAAACCACAGGGCCCACTCAACAGCAACGTCCTGGATCCCCTGCTCTAAAGCCCGCTGAGCGAGTGGGAATTACCCCGATTCCCGGGGCATCAAACTTCGGTGAGTGGAGAGCTACAGGCCTGCTGTGTCAGAGAGACATTTCCAAGTGATACCCTGTCCCACCCCATGGCCTGAGACCCAGCAGGCTCAGACGGTGAGAGCTCTAGGCTCACCATGCCAGAGAAACATTTCCCAATGACACCCTGTCCCACCCCATGGCCACAGACCCAGGGAAGTTCGGCCTAGAGTGAGAACTCCAGGCCCGTCACGCTGCAGAGACATTAGCCAGTGATCCCCGGTTCCACCCCTAGGCCCCAGACCCAGCACAGCTCAACCTGTGAGTGAGGGCTCCAGGCCTGTGGTGCCAAAGTGACCTTTCCCAGCCTTTTGCGTTTCTGGCCTGTGGTCACGGACCGAGCACAGGTTGGCTGACACAGCACAGGCTACCTGGTGAATAAGAACAACCACTGTCCTTTTGAGAGCACAGCAGACCCACCAAAGCCCAGGCCCACACACCTAGAGAGCTACCTGCCTGAGACAGGAGGGCTGACTTGGACAACTTTATAGACCCTCGACCCAATGCCAGCCAAGATAGTGGGAATTTTCACACCTCACTCTGCATTCCAGTTGAGTTTGCGCTCGCTTGCCTGACCAGGGAACCAAGAAAGGGGAACCACAGGAGCTGTAGCAAAAAAAAAAAAAAAAAAAAGAACACAACAGCTAGATACAGGGCAGACATAACTGGATAATCTCAAACTTAGTAGACTGGCACTCCAATCTCATTACACACTAAGGTTATACTAGCACACCAAAGGTCAGAGGTCAGTGCTATACAAACTAAGAACAAGGAGAAAAACGCAATCTCAGGCCTCGAGTCTACCAGAAAGTGCAAAAAACACTAGCTCAGCAGAAGTGAATGAATTAACAGAAACATCAGCAAAGGAACAAGAGCAAAACGGTATAGAGGAAATCAGATGAGAAGTAATTCTTCGAAGAACAAAGGAAATATATGAATACTTCATATCTGAAATAAAGAAGCAAATCCAGAAACATCGGAGGGAAAATGAAGAACAAGGGCAGAGAGCACTATTCCAGCGGAAACGTATGAATTAACAGCACTTGAAGCAAAGAAACAACAGGAGAAAGGTCATGAGGAACTCAAAGCAGAATTAATTTCTGATATCAAAAAATAATTGGTTGAAAAAAAAGAGTTCTTTGAAATCATAGCCTCTAAAATACAGAAGCAAGTCCGGAAATATACAAAGGAAACCCAACGTGGAAGAAACACTGCAGAAAAAATATTAATAACTTCCTCTAAAGAAGAAATGGATGAAAAAAATTGAGATCAGAAATATGATGGATTGCTTGAATGAGCAATACAGAAAAGAAATAGGACACATGAAACAGAGTCAAAGAGATATAGAAGAACTAAAAATGTCAATCACGAGTCTTCAAAACTGAAAGCAAAGACAGAGTTTCAAATTAGAAGATGCTGGCGCAACTAGTGAAAAGGTGAAAAAGAATCTCTTAAAAACAATGAGAATTCAGGAAAAAAATAATCCATCACCTACAAGAAGACGTCAGAATGAACAATGGGAGAATAATTGTTATCAATGAGAATGAAGGAGTCAATACAAATGACATAAGAAAGAATTTGAGGAGACATAATCCCAGAAAACTTCCCAAATATGAGGAAACAATCCAATATTCAGGTAACTTAAGCATACAGAACACCAAATAACTTCAACCCAAGTAAAAACACACTGAGGTATATAAAAGTCGATATCCCAGAAATCCAACACAAAAATAATGCACTGAAAGCTGCTAGAGAGAAGTAGGTCACATTAAAAGGAAAACCCATCAGTGTTACAGAATAACAGCCAAATTCACTACAAAAAACCATGAAGGGAAGGAGAGCATGGAACAGAGTTCTTCAAGTCCTACACAAAAACAAATTGCAGCCAAGACTATTATACCCTGAAAAACTCTCTTTCAAGTTTGATGGAGAAGTGAAATACTTCCACAACAAAGAGTGACTAATGATAACAAAGCCATCCCTACACAGGCTAATGAAAGATGTTCTAGAGAGAGACCACAATGACCAGAACACAATGAATGAGAATGGCAGGAACTGACTAAACAGGACAGATAATTAAACACAGGATACAAAGGAGTAAACAACACCAGGTAAATATCATGACAAACATAAGACAACACATTTCAATTATAACCATCAATGTAAACAGACGCAATTCAAAAATCAAGAGAAATAGAATGGCACAGTGGATTAGGAAATGAAATCCAACCATATGCTGTATACAAGAAACACACTTAACACAAAAGGACATTCATAGGCTCAAAGTTTATCAGAAGAAATTAAACAGGAAATTCAACAATATCTACAATTCAATGAAAATTCAAGAACAACTTACCGGAATTTATGGGATGTGAAGAAAGCAGTTCTTCGAGGTAAAATCGCAGCTATGAACTCACACATTAGGAAAACAGAATGAGAAAAAATTAGGACCCTAATGTTGCACCTCCGACAACTAGAAAAAGAAGAGCAAACAAAGTCCAGAGCACAATGGTGGGAAGAAATCATAGAGTAGAGTAGCAATTAATTCAATTGAGATGAAGAAAACAATTCAAAGTATCCACAAATCAAAAAGTTGGTTCTTTGAAAAACTAAATAAAGTTGATAAACCTCTTGCCAACCTCATCAGAAGGAGGCAAAAGAAAATTCAAGTACAAGCGATAAGGAATGAAAAGGGTGAAATCACCACAGACCCACTGGAAATTCAGAAGATTATCAATAGTTACTTTGAGAACCTTTACGCTCACAGAATAGAAGACACAGAAGAAATGGATAGATTCTTCGAAAGGTGCAAATTACCAAAACTAAATCAAGAAGATATAACAAGTCTCAATAATCCAATAACAGCCAATGAAATACGAAACATAATGAAAAGCCTACCCAGAAAGAAAAGTCCAGGGCCTGATGGATTCACAGCTGAATTCTACAAGAAATTTATAGAACATATAATCCCCACACTCCACAAACTCTTCTATGAAGTTGAAAAGGAAAAAGACCTCCCAAAATCATTTCTGCAGGCAAGTATAATACTCATTCTAAAACCAGGGAAAGACGCAACCAAAAAGGAAAACTACAAGCCAATCACCCTCATAAACATAGATGCAAAAATACTCAACACAATCCTGGCAAATAGAATACAGCAAATCATCAAGGAGATCATACACCATGACCAGATAGGATTCATCCCAGGGATGCAAGGACGGTTCAATATTCAAAAATCTATAAATGTAACACACTATATTAATAGACTGAAATCTAAAATCCACATGATCATCTCAATTGATGCAGAGAAAGCGTTCGACAAAGTCCTACACTCATTCATGTTCAAGGTCCTACAGAAAATTGGAATAGATGGACTCTATCTTAACTTGATAAAAGGCATCTATGACAACCCAAAAGCTCATGTAATCCTAAATGGGGAAAAACTGAAATCTTTTACTCTTAAATCAGGTACAAGACAAGGATGTTCTCTATCACCTCTCCTATTCAAAATAGTTTTGGAATCCTTAGCAACAGCCATTAGAAAAGAGGGAGAAATAAAGGGAATTAGAATAGGTAAAGAAGAAGTTAAATTATCAATATTTGCAGATGACATGATACTTTATTTGGAAGACCCCAAAAATTCCACCAAGAAGCTACAAGAACTGATAGGGAAATTCAGTAGCATAGCAGGATACAAAATCAATACTCAAAAGTCAATATCATTCCTCTATACAGATAACAGGCACACTGAAAGGGAAGCAATAGAAACAATACCTTTTACGACAGCACCACGGAAAATGAAATATCTTGCAATTCACATTACGAAGGAAGTCAAAGGTCTTTTCATGGAAAATTACAACACCCTAGGAAAAGAGATTATGGAGGATTTCAGAAAATGGAAAGATATTCCATGCTCCTGGATAGGAAGATCCAACATCGTGAAGATGGCCATACTCCCAAAATTGCTGTACAGAATTAATGCAATCCATATCAACTGCCACCAACATACCTCTCAGACATAGAGAAATCATTCCTTAAATTTATTTGGAACCACAATGACCTGGAATAGCAAAGGCAATAGTGCTAATAAAGAGAAGGCAGGAGGCATCACAATACCTGACTTGAAATTATACTACAAAGCCATGGTGATAAAATCAACATGGCATTGTCAACAAAATATACCTGAGGATCAGTGGAATAGATTAGAAGACGCAGAGGCATCTACAATCACACTCAGTCATCTGATCTTCGACAAAGGAGCTACACTAGCTCACTGGAGGAAAGATAGCCTCTTTAACAAATGGTGCTGAAAAACATGGCTTTCTACATGCTAAAAACTAAAATTTGACCCAGCGTTATCACCATGCACTAAGTTAAAGTCAAAATGGATTAAACATCTAAACATTAAAACATAAACACTCAATCTCCTGGAAGAGAAAGTAGGAGGAACTCTCAAAGACATAGGGGTAGGTCAAGAGTTCATGAACAAACATATATGTGCACAGGAAACAACTTGAAAGAATCAACAACTGGGATCAGCTCTTCTTGAGGAGTTTGTGTGCATCAAAAGATATTGTCAACAGGGTGAAAAGACATCCCACAAATTTTGAAAAAATCCTAACTAATAAGCAATCAGACAAAGGTCTGCTGTATAGAATATATAAAGAACTAAGATATAACAGGGCTCTCAAATTTAAAGATCCAATTCAGAAATGGGCATCTGAGATGAATGCACACTTCTCAGAGGACGAAATTAAAGAAGCGAATAAATATATAAAAAATGCTCCACATTGCTAGCCATTCGTGAAATGCAAATAAGAACAACACTGAGATATCATCTCACTCCAGAAAGAACGGCTATCATAAGGAAATCAACCAATAACAAATGTTGGAGAGGTTGTGGGGAAAAGGGAACACTTCTCCACTGCTGGTGGGAATGTAGACTGCTGCAACCACAGTGGAGATCAGTGTGGAGACTCCTCAAAAGAGTAGGACTGGAAATCCCATTCAAACCACCTATCCCCCTACTGGGAATTTTCCCACAGGAATTGAAACCATCATATTATAGTGATATATGTGTTCCTATGTCTATAGCAGCACAATTTGTGGTAGGAAAGTCTTGGAAACAACCAAGATGTCCATCACATGAGGAATGGTTGAAAAAGATTTGGTATTTGTAACAATGGAGTATTACTCAGCTCTTACTAGTGATAATCTTGAGGCATGTATATTGAAGTTGATGCCACTGGAACATATACTCCTAAGTGAAATAAACCAGACACACGTGTAAATATCATATAATTTCCCTAGTACGAGAAGGTAAAAGAAGAAATACAAATAGAAATGTACAACAACCACTAAAAACAATTGCATCAGATAGGGCAAAGTGAATGGCATATGTTGCAGGGTACTAATCAGCTTTTCATATGGATGGTTAACAACCTCAGTTCACAAATCAAAATTGGATAAATAGAACAGCCGCAAGGCCAGCCAACATTTTGCCTCTAGCCTTTCAAGGTCAGTGAAGACTCAGAATATAGGAGAATCTGTACTGTAACATCATGAAACTGAGTTGAGCCCAAAATTTTCTGAACAAGGAGATTATGGAGCCACAGAAGAAAGAGATAGAAGTTCTATAGTGTGCCTGGGGAGAGTCACATGAAGAGAAAACTTTCTCTCAGGCTCTCACAGAGAGCAAACTGGTCAAGTATTGGCTGTGACTCATCCACATGGATGACACACACAAAGGATCTACAAAATAAGGTATAGGATTACAAGGTAAACCCTGAGGGGACTTCACTGACTTCATGAGAATCAAAAACTACATAACTTGCTATATAGGTCTTGGTCTATCTAGGTCTCAACCATCGAGCAGAAATGTATAAAAATGAGGTATACAATGCAGGGCCACAATAATAAGTTGAGCCGTTAATGACTATGGTTGACAACTTCTTCAGATAATGCAGTATTGTTGTGGAATACTGGACTGTGTTGGATTGTTTTCCCGAGTTCAGGCACCTAAATTGGTTGAATGACAATGGAGTGTCCATGTTTGACAGGTGTACATAAAGGAAGATGTATAGAATGGAAGAATCATGATTTGTGTGTATGGATAGTACAGTTAGGATAAATATGCCATGCTTCTACACAACTCTATGAGAAGCAAGATTAGTACTAACAGTGGTTGGACAAGATAGTATGTGTACTTCTAGTGCTATGGACAACTACTAGGAAAATAACAAGTCAGAAAGTATTAATTATTGAATCTGTGATATAATTTAGGTATAAAAAATAAGATAGGTAAACAGCTACACTCTTAATTTACTGATAAGAGACATCTGCTATAATAATGTGTGTAAGTATAATATCATGTACACACCTTGTACAATACCAAAACATTCTGAAAACAGTTTGCAATGTATTAATTTATCCAATCTGTCTTGTTAAGGTGTCTTAAAACTGTCTCATTTATATTTGTACTTCAATAAAATAAAAAATAAATTAAAATAAAACAAACGAAAAGGACCTATATAACAAGAATGTAACTTTTGTATCTGATAAGTTTATTCAGATATCCTCATGATTTATCCTATAATCCTGTATTGCAGTGTGCAGATCCCTTTCTTTGTCATCCACGTAAATGAGTCACTGCCATTGTTTGACCAATTTGCTCGCTATGAAAGCCTGAGGGAAAGTTTTCTCTCCATGTTACTCTCCTTATTCACAATATGCATTGTCAATTACTTTCCTCTGTGGCCCCATAATGTTCTTGATCCGAAAATTTGGGACATCATTGAGTTATAGGATGTGACAGTACATCCAGTTTTTCTTAGATCCTGAGCGTACTTACAGATCTTGAGGACACCACTACAGCTAGTGAAAAGGTAAGAAAAGATCTCTTAAAAACAAGTATGATGCAGAAAATACAATTGAACATTGCAAGATGGTGCAAGTATGAACAACTCTAGACTAATATGCAACATCAGTAAGGAAGGAGTCAATGCAAATGATATAGAAAGAATATGAGCCAAAATAACAGTAGAAAACTTCCCAAACATGGGGAATCAATCTGATAGTCTCATAACCAGAGCATATAAAACTAAATAATATCAGTATAAGTAAAAACACACCCAGGGCAGGGCGTGGTGGTGCATGCCTGTAATCCCAGCACTTGGGAGGCTGAGGCAGGAGGATTGTTGTGAGTTCAAGACCAGTTTGTGCTACAAAGTGAGCTGAAGGACAGCCTGAACTGCATAGTGAGACCCTGTCTCAAAAAGACATTAAAAAAAATAAAAAACACCCAGACCTGTAATATTCAAGATCCCAGAAACTCAGCACAGGAACAATATCCTAAACACACCCTATTAAAGGAACACATCACATTTTAAGGAAAACCCATCAGAATAATGGCCGATATCTCTTCACAAACCATCAAGTCAAGAAGAAGATGGAACAAAGTACTGCAAGTCTTGCAAGAAAAGAAATTCCAACCCAGAGTGATATAACTTGCAAAATATCTTTGAAGTATAATAGAGAAGTGAAATACTTCATGACAAAGAACAATTAAAGAATTCCATGACAGCAAAGCCAACCCTACACAGACTACTAAAACATATTCTAGAGAGGGATCAAAATGACCACAACTACATGAATGATAATGTAAAAAACTCACCAAATAGGGCAAATAATTAAATATATGAGAAAAAGCGGTCTACAATACCAGTATTTTATTATTCTTTTGTATACAGCTGCAAAGGAAATAGCAAGTCGCTCAGTCCCACAAGTGACCCCTGGCAAGCAGTAAGTGTCATAGACACTGTCCACACCACCACATACTAGAATTTTCTGTGATATCCTATCCGCAAAGCACTAGCAGTGCTGGTCATATATTTACTAAACAATTATTTTTGTTGTGTTTTATTCTTAGTAATTCTTTACTATCATGAAAACTTTTTCTTAGTTGATATTTTTGTATGCATTAACCTAGTCAAATACTATTTGAGTACTCTGAATTGATCACAGATTTGTACATATGATACACTACAATCTGGCCTGTAAGTTGGAGTCACAATTTAATTTTAATTTTTGAATGTTATTTTGAAATGTGTAATTTAATTTTGAATTAAGTGTTATTTAGTTTTCTGAATATTATTTATGTTTAATTTTTTATGATTTGTACTCTTTCTTTGACTTACAACCTACTTATAAAACATCATATATTTTCTCCCAGTATTAGAAACTTTAAAAAGTGTATTTCAATATTCCACTGAATTTATATTAATTTTTCTTTGTGTTTCAAACACATGCATACACACACACATACACACACACACACATATGTATGAAAAAAATAAGTATATAGTCTGAATGTAAGATCATAAGATTGATACTATTTTGTGGAAATCAATAACCTTTCTAATCGGTTCATCCATAAAAATAAATAATTATATTTTGCATAGTCCTGTATAACTACCGTATTGAGAGCTCTTCTTTCTTTATCCAGGACCATACAGCAATTTCTCATGCCTTCTTGTGCATGCCCTTTGCTATTTTCTATATGCTTTCTCTGGAGATATTAGAATATTTTGAGTTTGTATAACTGGAAATATGTTACTTTGAGTTTTTAAAGACATGTTTGCTAAGTATAAAATTCAATGAGAAAAGATCTTTCTTTTAATTCTTTGAATAAATTTCTTTAGTTTCTTAATCATTTTCTCTCTTTGTTCTAATGTGGAATAAGATGTTACTTAGTTTTGTTCTTCCATAGCTAATATTTTTCTATTTATATGCTTTAGTGATTTTTTCTTTGCAAGTAGTTATGGACAATTTCATTTTTGTATATCTTGGTATGATTTCATTCATATTCTTATTCAAAATGTCCTTTTTTCATGGAAATGCAGTGCTATAATTTTAACTAAATTCAGAAATTTTAAATCTTTAAATATGTATTGCCTATCCCATTCTACCTTGAGAACTCTAATTATATGAATATAAGATTCTTGATTTTGGCGCAAAGAGAACTATTGTATGACTGACATGTAAACTCTTTCTCCATGTTTATTTTAGGCAATTTTTATTGTTATATTCATTTAAGTTTGTTTAAAATTTTTTACAATGTGCAGTCTATCACTAATCACATGTTATGTATTCATTTCAGAAATATTTTTCTTTAAATAAGTTTATTGAGAAAGAAGTATGAATGAGAGTTTCAAGACAGGTTAGTAGTGTAGTTACAATAATTAATGCATTGCATGTTGTCTTTGTAGTAATTATTCACAGTACAAGATACAAACATGATATCTTGTCTAAACACTATTAGTTCAAAAGTATTTTTTCATTGAACTAAGCGAAAATAACTGTATACTTATGTTACTTTGTATACACAGACATATATGTATATATTTTTTCCACTAAAAAATTGGCCTCCATTTATATTCCCCTTTTCTTATGTTTGTCAGAAATATGTATTTTATTGCCATTCATGTATTGTGGGTGTATGAATTCAGCAAAGTAATCCAATATAGTCCAGTAGATTATAATAGTAGTGGGTTATCCACATGACTGACAATGTCAGAAGTTCTTGACTTATGCCTTTTACAGCTCAGCATATTAATGTGGTTTACTTTTTATACCTCATTTATATTTTTCTGCTGGATGGTTAATAAAAATGAAAACAAGACGTATAAAACAAATAATGTAACTTTTGCATCTGGGAAGGTCAATTAAATCCCCTCAGGACTAACCCTTAAACCCTGTACAGCAGTTTGTAGATCTTTAATCAGTGTCAGCCATATGGATGATTCACAGCCATTGCTTGCTCAATTTGCTCTCTGTGAAAGCCTGCAAGAATGTTTTTTCTAGGGGCTGGGGAGATGGCTCAGTGGAATAAGTGCTTCCCTGGCATGCGCAAGGGCCTGAGTTAATTCCCCAATTCTGCAAAAAAAAAAAAAAAAAGAATGTTTTTTCTCCAGGTGACTCTCCTTAGACACTCTATGTCATCACTTACTTCCCATAAGGAGATTATGTGACCCCATAATCTCCTTAATCAGAAAATTTGGGACACCACTGAGTTATAGGATGTTACAGTACAGGTTCCCTTTTGTCTTCAGTCCTCACTGACATGAAGAACTAGGGCCAAAATGTTGACTGTCCTTGTATCCCTTCTTTTTCTCTAATTTTTGATGGGCAAACATAGGTAATTAACCCTCCAGAAGAGAAGCTTAATGATATTATTACCCTAAAGCATAGGATCTTGAGCTTAGTAATATTGTCTGCCTGAATGTCAAATGTCTTAGACATAACATGCATCAGATAATTTCTGTCAATCATTGATGTGCTAAACTTTAAACCTCTACAGAATGTGCAAAAATAAAAGTATAAAAAATGAAAATAGTAGAAAAAAATAGAAATAAACTATTACAAATTTTTGCACAGAAATTTATAAATCTAACCATATATAACATTGTTGCAGGAAAGTCAACATTTTTTTCTTGTTTTAATTTATTACCTATTCTTAGACAAACATTTACTTGAGACAGACAGAGAGCATAGCAGTAATTGATATGACATAGAAGCAGTACACTTTTAGAAGACCACTATGACAAGCATGGCCATAGTATAACACATTACTTTCTTCAGTTTAGTTGCTTAGTTCACAAGTGTCATGATATATAGTTGATTAATTTTTAATCATACCAATTAACTGCTAGTTTCAAAGATCTGATGAAAATTCTCAGGATCATTGCCTTAACGGTCTTGTGTATATAAATGTATAGTTTTTCCCCTGCCATGTTTCCTTGATTTACTCCTTGCCCACTCTTGGTTGTTTAATCCTTTAATTCTAGCTTTATATTTAGTTTTGTTATACCTTTCAATTTCTATTTCTTCTTTTGTGTTCTTACACTAAAGAGACTATGTGGTATTTATGCATATGGATTGGGTTTATTTCACTTATGAGTATATCTTCAAGTAACATCCACTTAAATATAAAGGCTTCAAGATATAATTCTTTATAGTTGTGTAATACTCCATTGTATAAAACTGCCATATATTTTTCATCCATTACTCAGGTGATAGGCATTTTGGCTGTTTCCAAGATTTGGCTATCACAAATTGTGCTGCTATAAACATAGGTACACATAAATCACTATGATATGATGGTTTCAGTTCCTCTGGGAAAATTCCTGGTAGGGGATAGCTGGTTTGAATGGGATTTCCAGTCCTAGTTTTTTAAAAGAGTCTCAACACTGATTTCCATAATGGTTGCACCAGTCTACATACCTACTAGCAGTATGGAAGGGTTCCTTTTACCCCACAGCCTCTCCAACTTTTGTCGTTAGTTGATTTCTTTGTGTTAGCCATTCTTTCTAGGGTGTGATAGTATCTCAACATTGTTTTAATTTGCATTTCATGGATGGCTAGTGATAAGGAGCATTTTTCCATGTATTTATTAGCGTCTAGTACTTCTTCCTCTGAGAACTGTGTGTTCATCTCAGATTCCCATTTTAGAAATATTTTTCTAAAATTCACTCTGTCTACATCTTATGTCTTTCACATTTCAATACTTGTCTACAACTTTTAATTTGCTATATAATTATTACTGAGTTTCAACAAAGTTAGTAATACATTAAAGAAAGCAAATATTAGCAAGTGGTGTGTTCCTTCATTTCTCTCCAGGCCAAGCTATCACCTCAATAAATAATCCCTCACTGGCTACTCTATTTAAAACAATACTTTCCATCTATCTCTATGTGCTCATCTTCCTCTGTTTTTGTTTATTGTACTTCTTCACATAACATGGTATATATTTATTAATTTCTAAATTATGTTTACCTCTTGCACTATAGATTCCATGAGAAAGAGACTTGATTTATTATGTTTTCTGTTATATCGCCAGTATCCCAGCCACATGGTTGATATTCAATAAACATTTAGGCATAAATAAATATATAAAGCATTAAGTTAATGTTCATTCCTCAATACTCCCTTAGAAGCAATATGTTAATATTTAACTTCTGCTTGTGAGTAACATAAAGTGTCAGATAAATATTGTTTCACTTGATCTATGATAGTTTGGTCAGTAGGTTTTTTTAATGGAGTGACTAATTTCTCTGAGATGAGCTTAGAGATAAACAGACAACAAAACACTGTGAAGCAATGCCCTCATAGTGTTATAATCACACATATTTTTCATCCTAATACAAAGTGATATAGCAGTGAAAAAGTACTGAGAGAGCCTCCGTAACTGGAGGATACACTGAAATCTTTCTAAAGATGACAGCTCAGCTGAATCATGAAAATTAAACGTAAGTAGATTTCCTGAAGAAAGAAGGAAACACTAAGTTTCTTGAACTAAGAGTTCATGTGAGAATCTCAGACACTTTGGTATTGAGAAGTTCTTAGTAATTGGGTGGAGAGTAAAAAGAGTAATACCAGAGAAGAAGCAGGATCCAGTTACAGAAGGCCTAGGGTCCTGTAAGAAACATGAACCAAATTTTCCCCATAATTTTTAGCACCTTAAAGACTTTAGGCAGATAAATGACATTAAATTTCTATTTACAGGTATTAGAGCTGAATGGATGTTTAAGGGCTGAGTTACAAATTATAATATTCATTGAAAAGTCAAGAAACAATCCAAATATTCTAACCCTAAATGCCAGTTTCTTTCCCCCTGTTGTGCTTTGCCGCAGTGTCCTTCCCAAGCACATACTTATATCTGAGTTTGATATTATCCTGAAACAGCTGCCATAAGCACAGCAGGAGTGTTGGGGGGAAACTGGCCACCTCTTTGTTTTGCATATGACCCAAAGACACCTTCCCTAAAAGTAAATGAATGCAAAAGGGGGAATGTTTTCACTGACTTTCCTTCTTTAGAATAAAAATGGAGTTTTAGTGTTCTACTTTGGTTTTTAATTGGCCTTACTAACATCTCCATATCCTAAACCTACAGTCTATCATTGTTCTGTGTTGTTGTTGTTGATGATGTTGTTGTATTTACAGTTTCAAATACTTTAAGCTAGGGCTTCACACATGCTTGGCAAGTACTTTACCACTGACCTGCACTCCAGATCTATTGCTATTTTAATTCTACTCCCATTATTCTTCCTGACATCTTCACCTCTTATTTCCTTCCTCTCTTAATATGTGGTATCATGAAATTCTGCTATTTAAGTGCAGATTTGTAATCTCTTGGACAGGACAAAAAGTTTAATTCTTTGCATAAAATCCTGTAGTTGTGTCAATATGAAGTCAAATCCTCATTTACATGAAATGGGATGACTGTGGGAAATGTGAGGATTTTTATCCAATATGGTATTTTATTTAAAGTTGAACTCAGAAATAAAAATTAGAAAAGCTGTCATTTATTGAGCACACGTTATCATATTTAATCCTCACAAAGGTTACATGAATCATTGCTTCTTGTTTCACAGATATATAATTAAAACTCCAAAATGACACTTTCCTAAAGCTTGTAACTAGAAGATCTTAAAATTTGCATTTTGGTTTCTATAACAACATAGTACACTGAGATTTCCATTTTCTTTCTTTCTTCTGTTTACTTTTATTTATTTATTTATTTTTGGTGGAACCAGGGATTGAACTCATGCCCTTGTGCTTGCCAGGCAAGCACTTATTCTACTGAGCCGTCTCCCTGGCCCCCACTTGCTCCATTTTCTAGGAACCAGTCTAACAACTTAGAATTGTACAGTATAAAATCCTTTAGTATCAAACTTTAGAACTGTAATTACTTTTATCTCTGCCCTTTTCTTTTGATTTATCTCTCAAGAAAGTGTACAGCATGATAGTAATTTAGTTTAGCTTTCAAGTTCACCATTCTAATATGGAACTTCTAATTAGAAGCTTAGAAACCAATTAAAAATCTCATGAATGTTGGAGGAGATAGTTATGTTTAACCTGAATTAAATGTTATATAATGTTTACAAATGTTGAAACATTATGTGGTATCTAATTGCTATGTACAATTTTGGTTCTATGTATCAATTAAAAATATTTTTTTTAAAATGTGTAAAATATGTTCAAAAGCTTTTAACAATGAGAGTAAAACTGAGATGCTTTGCAGTCTGGGAATCATTTCTGATGCTGTCTATATAGTCAATATTAGAAGCTACACCTTGTCTAATTGTGCAGTGTTTTATTTTGTATTCTCAAAACAGATCCTGAGATGAGAGCACTAATAGAAGTATTTCATTCGTGAATGGATGGAGTTGCACAGAATAGTGGTACGGAAGTAGAGAAACAATAGTGAGAAGAAAAAGTAACCAAAAAGTTTCATGACTAACATCAGCTACATAGCACAATTCGACCTTAATCTTGGAGGGAAAGTTTGAAAAATGACACCCTACTGGGAATTTTCCCAGAGGAACTGAAAACAACACATCACAGTGATATATGTGTACCTATGTTTATAGCAGCACAATTTTTGATAGCCAAATCTTAGAAACAACCAAGATGCCCATCACTTGAGGAATGGTTGAAAAAGATGTGGTGCTTTTATACCATGGAGTATTAGTCAGCTATAAAGAATGATCAACTATAAGCCCTCATATTTAAGTGGATTCCACTTGAACACATACTCATAAGTGAAATAAACCAGACACACATGTGCAAATATTGTACAGCCACCCTAATATAAGAAATCAAGGAAATACAAATAGAACGGTATCACAACAACTAAAAAGAAGTTAGTTAGATAAGCTAAACTGAACTGCATATTTTGCAGGGTACTAAAGAGCCTCTCTTCTGGATGGTAAACAACCTAAGTTTACAAATCAAAATTGGAGAAATAGAAGAGCCACAAGGCCCGCCAACATTTTGGCCCTAGCCTTTCAAGGTCAGCGAAGACTCAGGACATAGGAGAACCTGTACTGTAATATCATGAAACTCAGTTGAGCCCAAAATTTTCTGATCAAGGAGATTATGGAACCAGAGAGGAAAGAGACTGAAGTTCTAAAGTGTGCCTGGGGAGAGTCACATGGAGAAAAAACTTTCTCTCAGGCTCTCACAGAGAGCAAACTGGTCAAGCATTGGCTGTGACTCATCCACATGGATGACACAGACAAAGGATCTACAGAGTAAGGTACAGGATTACAAGATGAACCCTGAAGGGACTTCACTGACCTCATCAGAAACAAAAGCTACATCTTTTGGTATGTAGGCATTGATCTATCTCAGTCTTACCATCCCACAGAAAAGTATGGGAATCTTGCATGATACCGCTACACCAGTGGCGCCGTTAAGGTGACAGGGCACCACAGAAAAGTATGCAAACGAGGTATATAAAATAAGGCCATAATAATAATAAGCTGAGCTATAAATGGCTCTAGTGAGCAACTTCTTTGGATAACCCACTATTATTGTGGACTTGTGTACTGTGTTGGATTGGTTCACTGAATTCAAGCACCTACAACAATTGTGTGACAATAGAATACCCATTTTTGACAGGACTAAACAAAAAAAAGGGGGGAATACAAAGGACGAACCATTCTGTGTCTGTATAAACAGTACAGGTAGGATAAATATGCAATACTTTTGTACAATTCTATGAGAAGAAATATTTACACTAATAGTGTTTGGACAGGATATCCTATCTGCTTCTTGTACTATGGATAACCACTCGGAAAATAACAATGTAAAAAGTATTAACTATTGAAACTGTACTATAATTCAGCTTTTTAAAAAAGATAGGTGTACAGCTACATTCTCTTAAATCACTGATTAGAGGCATCTGCTCTAATAGTGTTTGTAGATAGTGTATCATGTATGCACCGTGTACAACAAAAAGCCACTATGAAAACAGTATAAAATGTATTAGTTGTTGAATCTGTCCTACTAATTTGATTTGAAACTGTCTCATTGCTATTTGTTCTTCAATAAAATAAATAAATAAATAAATAAATGAAAGTTTGTAAAAATACACCTCAGAATTAGCTCACTCAAGGGTCAGTAGAACTGAAGTTTTATACACTGTTTTCTAATTCATCAGTTGAGAGCTACTAGGTCAGAGGAGCTCTAAATCACCCGGCATTTTCAGAATGATATTTATGAGTAGGCAGAGCAACCTTTCACATTCCTGGTAAAAATCCCCAGGGAACAGAAATCCAAATATCAGGCATCCAATACTGACTGGAGGTTCTAAAGTTTGCTGAACATGAACATGGAGTTAGACTGAAGCAATTTGATGTTTATGGCATTATCTCAATTTGTTTTGCAGGCCATTAAAAGAATGCATTATTTGAACAGTATTTCATTACAATTGAACAAAACTGATAACCTAGACAAAGAATCAACAAATGTTTTCTCTAAAGTGACAGATACTGAACTTTTTTATATTTTGAGGACTATACAGACTCTGTCATAGGACTCAGCTCTGCCACTATAATACCAAAAATACCCACAATCAATAGTAAATAAATAAAGGTGACTAGATCTTTATGACTTTTTACTTAACATATTTATTCTAAAATTTGAATTACATATAACTTTCATATGGCACAAATTATTTAGCTAATATTTTTCAACTTTCTAAAACTAATTTTTAAATTTTTACCTCACAAATCAAACAGTGCTATAAAGAGGAGTGGATTTGGTCTATGGGTTGGTGTTTGTCAATCTCTGACTACTTAATTTCAATTTGTTTTAAAGGTAGGGCTCTTGTTCTTCTTTTTTACCTTTGTGTGTTTATTACTTAAGGGATTTTCTAACAGTGAGATAAAAATATGGGCCAGGACACGGACACACATCCAATGAGTTAAAGAAAATCTAAGTAGAGTTGATATTTCAGAAACCCTTTTTCTTTATTGATAGTTACACAGCAGAAATATATTTTAAATTATGTAACCATCTTCAATGAAATATTGTACAAGTTGGAATTTAGATATTTTCAGCTGTGCTCTGTGGATTAATTTCCCATAATATGAGCTGCTAGAATGAAGGTACAATTAAGAAAACAGATATCAGAAAATATAGTTGTGAGTCGTCAAGTGAGGTGCCACCAGTTTACTTAATTTATTCATTTAGAGAAAAAGGTAAGTGCTCCTCAACTTATGATAGGTTTACGTTCTAAAACCCATCATAGATTGCAATTACATCATCAGAAATATATTTAATATACCTAATCTACTGCCAACTCCAGTTTACCTACGTAGCACAGTGTAGAGCAGTGATGGTGAAACTATGGCATGAAAGTTATTTATTTTTCATTTACAACACAAGATGTTAATGCATGAGTTGTGTTGTCTAAACAAAAACCTCAGTAGTATTCAGGTTTAATTGCAATATTAGCACTTGTGATAAATAAGTGGATTTGGGGTTAGGCACTTGGTATCTAAAAGGTTCTCCCCACTGCTTTAGAGCATTGGTCATTTCCTCTTGTGATCATATGGGTTGTGGGAGGAGGTAGACCCCTGCTTCTCTCCATCATCATGAAAGGATGGTGCTGAAGTATCACTGGCTTAGGAAGACAACAGAAAACTTCAAAGTAGGGATTGTACTGAATGATATCAATTATGCACAAATATAAGGTGGAAAATTTGTAAATTAAACCATTATAAATTGGGGACTGTTCATGTTAATTTCAAGCAATATTTTTTCAATTATAGTAATTACTCATGAGAGACTTGTATGGATGATAAATAATTGCAGCTAGATCTTCTGCCAAGAGAGCTATAGTCTGCAGTCCTCACTGCTATAGTCGGAAAAACTCATATACCTTAAGAGGGAGAGAGTTAGTAATTGTACACAGGTGATATCTAGAGATAAGCAATACCAGATGGCACTTTTACCAAGAATTTATGACTCAGCCCTCTCTCCTAATTTCTCTTAGCACCAGGAACAAGACTGTAAATAGATGCGAAAAGAAAGGAGATAACCATGCCTCTTCCCAAATCAGGAACTTCCAAACAGTGAAAGCGGCCTTAGTTGAGGTGATTTGTAACACTAGACCACAATGGTTTTTACACATATACTGATTAAGTGTTCTGAAGTACTAAATGAATACATTTTCATGCTAAATGTGATGGAAGGACCTTTCATTATGTGATATTAATTATGAAAATTGGAGACCACTGTAAAGTTTTTTTTTTTTGCAGTAAAGAAAACATTCATCAAATTAAAAAGAAATAAATGAAGTTTCTTTGTTTATATCCTGGTTTTTATTCATTTGTCAGGAGAGAAACAATACTTTCAGCAACAACCAGACTAGGATGTTGTTTAGTGAACAACACTTAAATTCTAGGCTGAGGCAGAATACAAATACTGAAAAGTTTGGGTTCTTTTTTGTCTTTTTGAAATAAAGTATTACTGTTTAGTTCAGGCTTGACTTAAACTCACTTTATAGCCCATGCTGGTCTCAAACTTTCAATGATTCTCTTGCCTCAGACTCCCAAACGCTGGGATTATAGGTGTGTACTACCATGCCCAGCTATTGGAAAACTTTAGACATTATTAGTAAAATGCATAGTTAAAAACATCTAACCAGTATATTTAACTAGATATGTTAATATGGAGTAAATCTACTGTTTTTTCACCACTATTTGTTGCAATTATTTAGTCCCTTCTTTCTTAGATGATATTTCTGGAAGACTCAATTTTTTTCAATCAATATCTGGCATTAGGGAAATAACCTTTGGGGATATAAGTGCAGTTAAGACATAAGAGTGTGTGCATGGCCTGTAGAAGGCCTTTAATATGGCTGCCTAGTGTTCACACAGAAAAGAAAAAACTGTATCAAAATTTCACTCTCTAATAAATTCACAGCAGGATTCTGTCCTCACACCTCAGAGCTACCTCAGGTTCAGACACATGATATAAAAAGTAGTCATGTTATGAATTTTTGTTCTCTTTTCTTCTTTTATATTTTTCAGCTAATGCTTTTGGTTTTTCTGAGAATTATGTGGCACTTTACATATTATACTGTTTCCTATGTAGTTTCAGTTATTGATCCTTTCAGATTCATGGCTAAATAGGATTTTCTTGTCCCTCAATAATATGTGTGCCCATATGATTTGCTTTGACAGAAGGGAAGTGTTCTTCCAGGTGGAAGCTTCAAGATCCATGTGTAAACCTATAATATTAGTTAGCTAGAAGGTTGAGGCAGAAGAATCACAACTTCAAGTTCAGCCTGAACAACTCAATGGAATCCTGTCTCAGAAAAAGAAAGTGAGTAAATAATTTATTCCTTTTCTTTTTTACTATATATATATATATATATATATATATATATATATATATATATATATATAGAGAGAGAGAGAGAGAGAGAGAGAGAGAGAGAGAGAGGAGTGGGAGAGAGAGCACACTGGGCATATAACTCAGTGATAGCATACATGAGTGTGTAAGAACCTTAGATTTATCACCAGCAGCAACCCCAAAATAGAGGCAATTGCACGTCTTCTTTTCACTGTGTTGTGATCATCACCGAAGCACTTTAGGTACTGAGATAAAACCTTAAGGAGATTAAGTACTATTGAACATGTAATACCACATAAACAAATATTATACTGTTATAGGACATTGATTTACGTATTATTTGTCATTAAAGAATCACATGGCCTATCTTAACACACTACACATCATACCAACACACATAAAAAGAAATAGAAATAATAATTATGAGGCTGTACCCCTAAAATGTTACTTTAAAAAGGTATTATAAAGAAAAATAAGATCACTAGGGACCTTAGTATATTCTTACCAATATCAGTCAAAGAAACAAGTAAATGTAAAACTGTGAACAGAAAGACTAAATTATAATTTAACAGGTATGTATAAAACAGACAATTAACATTTTTTTCAAGTTTGCATGAAAATTTAGAAAGATTCATTTCATACTAGTTTGAAAAATAGTCTCAGATATTTCAAAGAAACTACATAATACAGGTAATAGTTCCTTATCATAATTAAGTTTATATTACAGGCCTCCGCCCCCAAGCCTACCAAGCAAGTAAGAATTCTTCTGACTTTTCTGGCCCCTGATCCAGCACAACACAGCCCAGTGAGTGTGAGGGAGAGCTTCTGCTCACTCCGGTGCTCCATGGACCAAGAACACAACAAAGGGACATGACAGGATCACTGCTATGCCAGAAAGGATGCAGCATAAAAGACCTGAACACAATAGCTAGATCCAGGCCTGGCATAGCCAGATAAATACAAACTTAATACATCTGTACACAATTCTCATTATTTGATAAGGTTATAACAACACCAAAGCTCTACACCAAAGATCAAAGGTCAGTGTTATACAAAAGGACAAAGAGAAGGTGAAAAATGCAATCTCAGGCCTCAAGCCCACTAATGATAAGTACAAAGCACACAAGTTCATCTGAAATGAATGAATTAACAGAGTCAGAAGCAACGAAATAACAGCAGAAACATATACAGGAACACTGAACAGAATTAATGCCCAAAATAAAAAAAGGAAATTTCTGAATACATACCTTGTGAAGTAAACAATCAAATGCAGAAATATATGAGGTAAACCCAATGCCTACCCAGAATAAGTGCAGAGAAGAGTAGTTCACCTGAAACATATGAATTAACAATGTTGCAAGCAAAGAAACAACAACAGAAAGGTAAAGAGAAACTCTGAGAAGAAATAATTTCCAAAATAAAAAAGAAATCTTTGAAATCATACCATCTGAAGTAAATAATCAAATATGGAAATACATAGAGGAAACCCCCTCTGGAAAAAAACTGCAGTAAAAGAATTAATAGCTACCTCTAAAGAAGACATTGATAAAAACAATAGATGAGATTAGAAATATGACAGATTCCTTGAATGAGCAATATAATAAAGAAATAGATCACATGAAGGAGAGTCAAAGAGATATAGAAGAACTTAAAATCTCAGTCATGAATATACAAAATTATTTGAGTGAAAGCGAAGACAGAGTTTCAGATCTTGAAGATGCTGGTGCAGTTAGTGAAAAGGTGAGAAAGGTTCTCTTAAAAAGAACAAGGATGCAGAAAAAAAAAAAATCCATCACCTGCAAGACGATGCCAAGATGAACCAAGTGACACTAATAAGCATCAATGAAAAAGAGTCAATGAAAATGGTATAGAAAGAATATGGGCAGAAGTAATAGTAGAAAATTTCCCAAATATGAGGAAACAATCTGACATTCAGGAAACAGAACCATACAGAATGCCAAATAACTTCAATAAAATGGAAACCACACTGAGACATATAATAGTCAAGATCGCAGAAATCCAGCACAAGAATAATATACTGAAAGCTGCTAGAAAAAAAGAGCAGATCACATTCAAAGGAAAACCCATCACAATTATGGCTGACTACTCTTCACAAACGATGAAGGCCAGAAGAGCATGGAGAAGAGTTCTCCAAATCCTCATAAAAGAGTTTACAGCCCAGAACACTATAGCTTGCAAAACTCTTTTTCAAGTTTGCTGTAGAAGTAAAATACTTCCATGACAAAGAACAACTAAAGAATTTCATGAAAACAAAGCTAACTGAACACAGACTAACGAAGATGGTCTAGAGAGTGACCAAAGCGACCAGAACTCCACCAACAAGAACAGAAGGAACCCACTAAATGGGGTAAACAAGTAAAAACAAGACAAGAAGTAAAAAACAGCATGAAAATAATGTCAATCATAAGTCAACACTTCTCAATTGTAACCATCAATGTAAATGGACTCAATTCACCAATTAAGAGAAATAGATTTGCACAGTGGATTAGGAAACAAAATTCAACAATATGCTGTATACAAAAAACACACTTACTCAAAAAGAGATCCACAGGCTTAACGCCAGGGACGGAAAATAATACTACAAGCCCCAGCACCTCACAAAAAGGAGGGATAACAAACCTGTTCTCAGACAATCTCAGCTTCAAACCAAGAATGACCAAATGAAATAAAGACTGCAACCATATACTAGTTAGGGGAAAAATTCAAGAGGAAGAGGTAACATTCATAAACATCTATACAGCAAACACAGGAGCACCCAACTATATAAGACAAATCTTAATGGACATGAAAAATCTAATATCTTATACCACAATGTTAACAGGAGACTTGAACACCCCCTTAACTCAAAACGATAGGTCAAAAAGACAAAAAATTAGCAAAGAAGTAGCAGAACTGAACCAGATCTTGGAACACATGGACTTGGTGGACATATGCTGAGTGTTCCACCCAAACACAGCTGAATACATATTTTTCTTCACCTGCACATGGGTCGTTTTCTAAAATACACCACATACTAATCCATAAGTCATGCTTAAATATATGCAAGAAAACAGAAATTGTCCATGCATATTATTTGACCACAGTGCAATGAAACTGGAAATAAACAACAAAAGAAATCAGTAAAATCTGCTAAATCCATGGAAATTAAGCAGCACCTTACTCAGCAATCAATGGGTCACAGATGATATTAAACAAGAAATAGAACAATATCCACAATTCAACAAAAACTCAAGGAAAACTTATCAGAATTTATGGGATGCAATGAAAGAAGTTCTCAGAGAGAAATTCAGAGCTCTGAACTCATACTTGAGGAAAACAACAGGAACCAACAAACACCCTACTGCTGCATCTACAACTAGAAAATGAAGAGCAAACCACACCTAGAGCCCAAAGCAGAAAGAAACCATAAAGATTAGAGCAGAAAATAATTCAATCGAAATGAAGGAAACAGTCCAAGGAATAAACGAATCAAAAAGCAGGTTCTCTGAAAAACTAAATAACTTCAATAAACCCCTAGCTATTGTCATCAAAAAGAGGGGAAAAAATTAAAATCAAGCAGTGAGGAAGGAAAAGAGTGTAATCATCACAGACCCAGTGGAAATTCAGAAGATTATCAATAGGTACTTTGAGAATCTTTACACTCACAGAATAGAAGACACAGACAAAATGCACAGATTACTCGAATGATATAAATTACCAAAACTGAATCAAGAAGATATAACATCTCCCAATAACCGAAGAACAACCAATGAAATACAAAATGTAATAAAAACCTGTTGACAAAGAAAAGTACAGGTCCTGATGGACCCATAGCTGAATTCTACAACAAATTTATAGAAGATATAATCCCTACACTCCTCAAAATCTTCAATGAAATTGAAAAGGAAGCAGTCCTACCAAAATCATTCCTGGAGGCAAGTATTAAACTTATTCCAAAATCAGGAAAATACACAATTAAAAAACAACTACAGGCCAATTTCCCTGATGAAGACAGATGCAAAAATCCTCAGTAAAATCCTAACAAACAGAATACAGCAAATCAAGAAGATCATACACCATGACCAGGTCAGACTCATCCCAAGGATGCAAGGATGGTTCAATATTTGAAAATCTATAAATGTGATACACTATATTAATAGAGCGCAATCTGAAAATCACATGATCATCTCACTTGATGCAGAAAAGGCTTTTGAGAAAGTCCAACACTCATTCATGTGCAAAGTCGTACAGAAAATTGTAATAGAAGGCCTTTACTTCAAATTGAAAAGAGCCATCTATGAGAACCAAATAGCTAATATGGGGAAAAACTGAAATCTTTTACTCGCAGATCTGCCGCAGGACAAAAGTGTCCTCGATCACCCCTACAATGCTGTATAGTTTTGGAATCATTATCTACAGCCATTAGAAAAGAGGGAGAAATAAAAGGAATAAGAACAAGTAAAGAAGAAGTTAAATTATCACTATTTGAAAATCATGATACTCTACTTGGAATACCCCAAAAAACCTCCACCAAGAAGCTACCAGCATTGATAGAGAAATTAAGTAGCATAGCAGGATACAAAGTCAATACTCAAAAGTCAGTACCATTCCTCTACACAGATAACGACCACACTGAGAGGGAAACTATAGAAACAATACCTTTCACAATAGCACTGAGGAAAATGAAATGCTGTGGAATTAATCTAACTAAAGAAGTCAAAGGACTTTTCTTGGAAAATTATAGTACTCTAAGAAAAGTGATCATAGAAGATGTCAGAAAATGGAAAGATACTCCGTGTTCCTGTATAAGAAGAAGGAACATTGTGAAGATGGCCAGGCTCCCGAATTTGTTCTTCAGATTTAATGCAATCCCTACCAAGCTACCAACAACATACCTCCCAGACCGAGCGAAGTTGTTCCTTAAATTTACTTGGAACCAGAAAAGACCTAGATTAGCAAAGGCAAACTTGGCCAACAAAGATAAAGCAGGAGGAATCACAATTCCTGACTTGAAATTATACTGCAAAGCTACTGTGATAAAATCAACATGGTATGGCAAAAAAAATAGACCTGAGGATCAATGGATTAGATTAGAAGATATAGAAGCCTGTACAAATACACTCAGATACCTGTTCTTTGATAAAGGGACCAGATACGCTTACTGGAAAAAAGAGCCAAGGGGGCTGCGGAGATGGCTCACTGGAATAAGTGCTTCCCTGGCAAGTGCAAGGGCCTGAATTCAATACCCAGTTCAGCAAAAAAAAAAAAAAAAGAAGAAGAAGAAGGAAAATAAGCAAGAAAGATAGCGTCTTTAACAGATGGTGCTGGAAAAACAGGATCACTACATGTAGAAAAGAAAAACTTGGTCTAGTTCTATCACCATGCACTAAGTTCAAGTCAAAATGGATTAAGGATTGAAACATTAAAATAGAAACACTAAATCTCCTAAAGGAGAATTTAGGAGGAACTCTTGAAGACATAATGATAGTCAAAGAGTTCATGAGCATACATGAAATCACCCGGGAAACACTTGAAAGAATTATCAACTTGGACCAAATCTTATTGAGAAGTTTTTTTCACATCAATGAAATTACCAAAAAAGTGAAAAAACAACGCACAAATTTCTGAAACATCTTTAATAAGCACTCAGACACTGGTCTGCTATCTGGAATTTATAAAGAACTAAAACACATTAGGGCCCTTAAATTTAAAGACCCAATCTAGAAATGGAAATGCGATGTGAATATACACTTCTCACAGGATGAAATTAAAGAAGCAAATAAATATATGAAAAAATGCTCCACATCACTAGCCATCCATAAAATGCAAATTAAAACAATACTAAGATACCATCTTACCCCAGGAAGAATGGCTGTCATAAACAAATCAATCAACAACGAATATTCAAGAGGCTATAGGGAAAAGGGAACCCTTCTCCACTGCTGGTGGAATACAACTATTGTGGAAATCAGTTTGCAGAGTATTTCAAAAACTAGGACTGGAAATCTCATTTAAGCCAACTATCCCCGTACTGGGAATTTTCCTGGAAGAAGTAAAAACATCATATCATAGTGATATATGCATACCTATGTTCATAGCAGCACAATTTATGACAGCCAAATCTTGGAAACAAGCAAGATGCCAATCACATGAGGAATGGTTGAAAAAGATGTGGTATTTTTACACAATGGAGTATTACTCAGCTATAAAGTATGATAAACTTGAAGCATTTACATTTAAGTGGATGCCACTCGAAGATATAAGTGACATAAACTAGACCTACATGTGCAAATATCATATAGTCTCCCTAGGATAAGAAATCAAAAGAAGAAATACAAATATAAAGGTGTAACACAACTAAAGGGAAAGCAAGAAGTTGAGGATTAGAAAACGAGGAGAGGAGAAGAAGAAAATCTGAGAAACAGGACAGGGACAAAGCCATACATTTGTATGCACAAGGTGGGCAAGGCAATGATCCCAAGAATTATCAGCAGGTTTTTGAAAGTAGCAGGTATTTGGTAGGACACTCAACCTGACTATCTATATATGCTGATACTTGTGAAACAAGCAACTGCAGTGAAGATAGCAATGTGTAATAGAAGAGGCATGCTTGGAATTCTTGTTATTCTGATCTGCTAAATATGTACAGGACCAAACACAAAAACAAAGCAACATAAAGCAATAAACACAGTGCAGCAATAAATATGTACTTCTTGTCATGACATAACCAATAATTACCATACTGTCTCACAAATAAGTTTTTTTAAATGGGTAATCAATGAAAAAAAGACGCAAGAAAGAAGATGTTACAGGACTGTACTGCTACAATGCTTTGTATGGTTAGATTTCTAAATTTTTTGTGTAGAAATATGTGTTTATTCCTATTTTTGTTAAATTTTTTCCTCATGCTCTGTAATGACTTAAAGTTCAATATATCAATATTAGACGGAAAAAATAAATTAATCATATATACTATAGTAATCATTGTTCATTTTCTATTATTGTCTTGAAATTCTGCACTGTGTTTATTGCTTTATGTTGCTTTGTTTTTGTGTTTGGTCCTGTTATTTGTTTTTATTTTCATCTTTAATAAAATAGAAAAAACTCAGTCCAAACCAAAACCAAATATATATATATTTATATATATATATATTAGGTCTTTGAGCTTAAGCTAATCTAGGATGTACATTAATAACAATAAGCTTCTCTTCTGGAGAGCTAACAACCTAAGTTTGCAGACCAAAAATTAGAGAAAATGGAAGGCCACAAGGACTGCCAACATTTTGGCCCTAGCCTTTCAAGGTCAATTAAGCTTTAGGACATATGGGAACCTGTACTGTAATATCATGCAACTCAGTTGTGTCCCAAACTTTCTGATTATGGAGATTATGGGGCCAAAGAGGAAAGTGACTGAGGATGTAGAGTGTGCTTAAGGAGAGTCGCTTGAAGAGAAAACATTCTTTCAGGCTTTCACAGAAAGCAAATTGGTCAAGCAATAACCTTGACTCATCCACTTGGCTGACACAGACAAAGGATCTACAGACTACACTACAGGATCTCAGGATAAATCCTGAGGGGATTTGACTGACCTTAATCACATACAGAAGCTGTATTTCTTGGTACATAGGTCTTGCCTTATGTTGGTCTTAACAATCAAGCAGAAAAGTATCAAACCAAAGTATAAGAAGTAAAACCATTTTATTATGCTGAGTTGTAAAGGACTCAAGTCAACAACTTCTGACATTACTAGACATACGGGAAACCCAATACTATTATGGACTACTGGACTATTTGGGAGTATTTGGCTGAACTCACACAACTATAATATTTAATTGACAAAACTATTCAAAAAAGGGGATACAAATGAATGACCATTTTGTACCTGTATATTCAAAATAGTCACGATAGATACACAGCTACATTATCTTAATTCAACGAATAGAGGGATCTGGTCTAATAGTGTTTGTAAATAGAATATCATGTCTGCATCTTATACAACAATTAATCACTAAAAATCAATATGCAATGTATTAATTATTGATACTGTTCTAATTTGATTTGAAAATGTCTCATTGCTATTTGTTTCTCAATGAAATTACGAAAAACAAATTTAACTCAGAGTCTACAGGGTCTACAGGGTCTCACTGCATAGGTAGGACTCATACTGATCCTCCTCTTTACAGCCTCACAAGTGCTGGGAATACAGGTGCATGCCAAAGTGTCCAGTCTAAAAATCTTTATATTATTTGTTTTGCTTTTGTTCTCAAGTCTATGAGCACTCCCTATTTTTTATTTATTTATTTTTGGCGGAACATGCCCTTGCACTTGCCAGGAAAGTGCTTATTCCACGGAGCCATCTTCCAAGATCCAAGGGCTCCCTTTGTTTAAATATCAACAGTTTTGAGCTTCAGATACACAAGCATGTCATTTAATGAGACTAATTAATGAAACATGATTGTAAAAGCTTGCTTCATTCAGATGAAGGCCATATAAAACCCACATCCAATCAGTATCTTTTCATCTTAATCTTCAGGATTCTGGGTCCCCAGGTTCCCATTTAAATACAATTGTGGTCATTTTTTTTTTTTTTTACTGCTTCCGGGTGATTACAAGTCTTTTTTTTTTTTCCATTTATTTTTATTTTATTAAAATACAAATGTCAATCAGACACTTTCAAAACACCTTAACCATACAGAGTCGATGAATTAATACATTGCAAACTGTTTTCATAACGTTTTGGTATTGTACAAGGTGCATACATGATATTATATTTACAGGTTTTTTATAGCTGAATTATATCAAAAATTCAATAATTATTTACCTAGTGGATGACCATAGCACTAAAAGCCGACATAATATCCTGTCCAACC
>PVKA01022964.1:0-36312 GCA_004027165.1 Ctenomys sociabilis | reverse complement strand
TTCAGGACTTGTTTTGGTATTTCAGATCGTATGACTTCAAAAAGTTCTTTTTTGATTTCAGAACTTATTTCTGCTTTGAGTTCCTCATGATCTTTCTGTTGTTGTTTCTTTGCTTCAGATGCTGTTAATTCATATATATCAGTTGGAATAGTGCTCTCTGCACTTGATCTGGGTGAGCATCGTTTTTCCACCCAGTGTTCCTGGAATTCATTCTTTATGTCAGATTCTATGTATTCAAATATTTCTTTTTTAAATTGGGGAATTACTTCTTGTTTTATTTCCTCTATAGCTTTCTGCTGTTGTTCCTTTGCTGCTGTATCTGTTATTTCATTCGTTGTAGCTGAGCTAGTGTCTTCTGCCTTTCCTGATGGACTCGAGGTCTGGGATTGCATTTTTCCCCTTCTCTTTGTCATTTTGTATAGCACTGATCTTTGACCTTTGGTGTAGAACTTTGGTGCAGCTATAACCTTAGCTTGTTATGAGATTCGTGTGCCAGTCTATTAAGTTTGAGATTTTCCAGGTATGCCTATCCTGGGTCTAGCTGTTGTGTTCAGTTCCTTTTTTTGCTGCAGCTCCTTTGGTTCCGCTATGTTGGTTCCCGGGGTCAGCCCTCCTGTGTCAGGCAGGGCTTTCCCCAGGTGGGTGGGCCTGGGCTTTGGTGGGTTTTCTGGGCTCACACAAGGATAGTGGATGATCTTATTTACTGAGTAGGCTGTACTGAGCCGGCCAGCTTGTGCTCGGTCCGGGTCTATAGGCCGTAACCCAAGAAGGCTACGAAAGGTCCCTCTGGTGCAGTGGGCCTGGAGCCCTCACTTATAGGCCTGGCTGTGCTGGATTTCGGTCCATAGCGTGGGACCGTGGATTGCTGAGAAATGTCCCTCCAGTGTGGCAGGCTAGGAGTTCTCACTCCAAGCTGACCTGCACTAGGTCTGGGGCTGTGGGGTGGGACCAGTAATCACCTGGAAGTGTTTCTCTGGCACAGTATGCCTGGAGCTGTCACTGGGCCACGTGAGGTGACGGGCAGCTTAATCCCTGGGAAATGTATCTCAGGCACGATGGGCCTGAGGTTCGACACTCACTGACCTTTGATGCCCAGAGAATCGGGGAAATTCCCACTCAATCAGTGGGCTTTAGGTCAGGGGTTCCGGGGAGGTGTTGGTGAGTGGGTCCTGAGGTTTCAGGCCAGTCACTGGCTTGGAGGGGTTGGGGACAGGGATCCGTGTAGCACATGTGGGAAGAAGCCAAAGGCTCTCCTTCAGACTCACCACCCTCTCACTGATCTGGGAAGCCTGGTGAGTCCTGCAAATTCGCTCTCGCTGGGAGAGCTTGGCGCGGGATCCAGGAGGTCGCTGGAGTCAGCCACTGTCTCAGGCTGGTCTCTGGGGCTGGGCAGGCGCGGACGGGATGGAGCAGGATGGCGGAGTCTGCCGCGCTGTCTCTGGCCGGTCTCAGGGGCTGGGCGGGGGCGGGCGGGATGGAGCAGGACGGCAGAGTCGGCCACGCTGTCTCTGGCCGGTCTCAGGGGCTCTATACATTAATTATTTATCTAAACAGAATTAAGCTAAAATGAACTAATTATGATCAGAAGAACAATACTTTTTCAAGATTATTTATCAAAGTATAAACTGTGTGGTCACTGATTTTATCCAGTAACTTTTGTGTAACTTTTTTATCCAGAAACTCTGTTTCTGGTCTTTCATTTCTATTCCTTATGTTCTTGTCCTGTATTATGATTACCTCATGTTTAGAATATACTCAGGAAGACCTAATTTTGAAAGTCATTGAAGTATCTCACTCCAAGACGAACTTTTACTCATGGTTAATTCATAAATAAATCTTCACTTTTCTGATTCTCTATAACTATTATCCATTAAAGAGAGACAAGAAAGTGCAACATATAAACCAGAGAAGCAGACAGAGGAGAAGCTGACACAGAAAGGTAGGGGAGAAAATGACATGCCAGTGGAGTCAAAAGCATATTCTTTTATTGCCTTCACAACCATTATATTGACCATTGGACTATTGGTGTATTAATTAGACAGTGTGATGAGAATATATTAATATGTATTATATATATTATGCTATGAAATAATACCATTACATATATATAATACATATGCATATATGTCTATATATAGACAAGGCTGTATAAAATGAACTCTACTCAGAACAGAAAACTCTTATAAAAACAGAGGAAAAGATCCAAAATTATTTTTCTTTTCTACTTTTTTTTGACTGGCTCAGCCCACCCTTGGGACAGGGTTGGCATGCCATGCGGTGCCAGGGATTGAACCACAGTCCCTTGCACCTGCCTAAGCTTGCCTAAGCAGATGACCAGTGAGCTATCTCACCAGTCCCTCTTCTGTACTTTTTGAATCTTTGTTTTGTTAATCCAGAGAGCAAAAGAGATTTCAGTTAGGATAAAAAGTAAATGAGTGAGACAGGAAAAGAATAACCAGTAACATAATACAAAAATACATGCAACTGCTATGGACTCACCAATCATCATTGTTAAAAACAATGAACGCTTTGTTTCCTCTTCCAAAAGCTACCTGGTTGCTACCGTTGTCCCACCAGTTTGCAAAAGTCTGGTCATCGGCTACATTTCGGAAAGCTACCATGTTCCTAGAAGCACAAGCCCATATAAGATGCTGGTATCTTTCAACTTCAATAAAATAAAACTTGAAGAAAAAATTCCTATTGGAAGAGATCGCTTGCTAGCTAACCCCACCTGATCTGGCTACAGCAGTGTTCACAGACCCAGCCGTTGCCACAGGTGGTGTCTGGGTTGATGGTCACTTCCTTAGTTGCTCCTTTGTCATTTGGTGGTCCCATCCAGTCATTCACGTCCTTAATTAGGAGAAAAATCTCAGATTGTTAGCGTGCACATGTATATCCATAATTTTCTCCATTCTGCCAAATGTTGCTTTGTCTCTGTAGGACCTGGGCTTGTGCTGTGAGCTAAATAAACCTTTCCTTCCTTAATTCTGGGTGTTGGGAATTTGTCTCAGCAGTGAGAGAAAGTAACCAAGACAGAGTTCAAGAGATTAGTTCATGTACTGGAAACCTGGAGGAACAAATGGGAGGCCTGTCCCCTGGCAGTGTCCTGCATGTGTCTGTATGAGGAGGGTGAGGCATCTGTGATGGATGACTGAAGAGTCCACACTGGGAGCCCAAGGGCCAGGGCTGGAAGCTGAGGGATCTGCACTGAGAGGCAGGAGATGACAGCTAGCATGACAACAGTTAGGAGTGTCTCCATAGGGAACAGCAGCCATCTTTGCGTACATCAAGGAACGGAACTCAGCTGACACTCCCTGGAAAAAGTCAGCAATAGGGAAGACTCTCCCAGGAAAATCAGCAGAAACCCCTTTCCACACTCTCTTTTTATGCCATTCCAACACAAGTGGGGTTTCCCTGACCCTATTTAGCTGGGCATTCACACTCAAGTTGACAATCAATCAACCACCACAAGTTCTTATTGCCTTCCTATATTCACCATGCTTGCTTAATCTTTAGAACACACAGTTTTCTTTTCATTTAGTGGCTGTCAAATTACAGATGAATGATCTGAGCCATGCTCCAAATGCACCTCTGAATTCAGAGCATACCTCAGAAGAACCCTCAGAGCAGTGGAGCTCCTTTAGCAGACTAGTTAGGGAGGTGAGAGCTCTATGGTCACTGTGCAGATAGGATCAGTGCTCAAAGCAGCAGGACGCAACTAAGGGGAGTATACTGTCCACTCTTGGTGCCACTGAAAGAGTTCGAGAGTCTTCCCTACCCCTGACTTTTCTCCAGGGAGTGTCAGCTGAGTTCCGTTCCTTGATGTACCCAAAGATGGCTGCTGTTCCCTGTGGAGACACTCCTATCTGTTGTCACCCTAGGTGTCATCTCCTGCCTCTCAGTGCAGATCCCTCAGCCTCCAGCCCTGGCCCTTGGGCTTCCAGTGTAGACTCTTCAGTCATCCATCACAGATGCCTTGCCCTCCTCATGCAGACACATGCAGGACACTGCCAGGGGCCAGGCCTCCCATTTGTTCTTCCAGGTTTCCAGTACATGAACTAATCTCTTGAACTCTGTCTTGGTTACTTTCTCTCACTGCTGAGACAAATTCCCAATACCCAGAATTAAGGAAGGAAAGGTTTATTTAGCTCACAGTTTGTGGATATTTCAGGCCATACCCAGTTGTCTGCAAGGCAGGGTGCCAGATGGCAGAGGACAAGAGCATGGCTGTGGAAGATAGCCAAACAGCGGGGGTCAGGCCTCCTATTCGTTCCTCCAGGTTTCCAGTACATGAACTAAGGATGGAGCTGGCACAGCACGCTGGGAATGGAATCCTGGACCGTGGACCTGCCTAAGCAGGTGTTTTAGTCCGCTGAGGTATCTGGGTGGCCCAGAAATATGGTTTCTTTCTTTATCTTTTTTATTTTTTAAAGAGAGTACAAAATAGTGTTAAAACAGAAAAGTTACAAATGATGCAGAATTTCACTAAACAAAATAAATTGATTTCACAGTATTTGTAATGTATAGTATTGTCTTCAAATTAGTGGTTCATATTACCACATATATGCATGCATTGGAAGGAAAAAAAAGAAAGAAAATATATGAGAAATTAAAATATGAAAAGGAAAAAGTTTTGAAAAAAAGGAGATGAAACAGGTTAACCATTAACTGCTCCTTTCCACAGACCAGCAGAAATATACAGTACAGTTGTCCAAACCATCCTGCTTCCATACATAGATATAGATGCATCTTTTTTCCCCACTCTTCCTCCTATCCTCCTTAACTCAGTAATTCCCTTCTTTTGAATAGCCTTATTCCCTTTCCCCATATTATACCCTTCAGATTTTATTTTCTCTTTTAAGTTCTCACCCTAAAGAGGCAATTTGATGTTTGCACCCATGGTTTTGTTTTATTTCACTTAAGAATATGGTCTTTAGTTCAATGCAAAATATTTTCTTTACTTGCTGCCAACTGAATATTCATGCATACTGCTTTCATAAATCCAGTTATAGCAAGGTGAATTTTTTTAAGTTTAGGTATTAGGTACAGTGTTTTGCTACACAGTTCAGACTTGTAGTGATCCTCCTGTTTCACTTTCTCCAGGGCTGGGATTACAGGCATGTACCACCATACCCGGTTTCCATGGCTGGCTTAGAGAGCTCAGAGCAGGAATGGCAGGGCATGTGCTTCTAGGGATTAAACTCAGGTCTTTGCACTTACCAGTCATGTGCTTAGACCACTGGGCTATGTCCCTGGCTCAACAGGGTGAATTTTGGGAATATACATGTGTGATAGCTACAGCTGACATTACTTAAAACTATCAATCACATTTTCTAGTATGCTCTGGAAGACCTAATGAGAGTTTTGTACCATAGACAAAACTATAAGTACTTAAGGCCAGCACATTCAGCATGGGTGCATTTTCATTTCTGCCTGCCAAGGCCTGCTCACTTCAGTCCTACCATCTGATTCCAACTTGGCTGTCTTTGCACTGCCATCACTTACCACATCCAATTCTTCATTCCACACAAAGCCTTGCAAGCCCTCACTCACAGTAGCACAGCACTTATTGTGGGAAAGAGAATTCATGATTTCCTGGTTCTTTGATTATTTTGGATAGAATAAACTGTTCTCACTGTGTTATAATTTGGCTTTTGCATTGACAACTTGAAGGCTCAATCTTGACCTATAAATGAGTGTCTATAATGAATAAGGACAAATTAAACACTAATAAAAGTGTCGGCCAAACAGCTCAGAGGATTAAAGCCCCTTCTTAGGCAGACTCAGCAGCTGGGGTTCAATTCCCCAGCTTGCTATGCTGGCCCTGTCCCTGGGGCATGCTGAGATGGAGGTGGAGACTGGGTGTGGTGGTGTGTGCCTGTAATCTCAGCTCTTGGGAGGCTATAAACAGGCAGATCACTACAAGTCTGATCTAGTAGTGAGATGCTGTAGATTCTGTAGACCCTTTCTAAAAAAAAACAAAAAAACTCGCAGCACACACAAATGCAATATATTTTTTATTTTATGAGATGATAAATACACAGATTTACGGGTAGAATTAGACCTTTTGTTGGTTTGGGAGGGCTTGTGAAGGTCTTGGCTGTACTGCACAAAAAATGTAAGCAGGACATCCAAAAGTAGCCCCAAGATCAAAGACTTATTTGAAAGAGAAAAGCAAAGCTTTACTCCTTGGCATGGTTGTAGAACTGTGAGAAGGTTATGGGCCTCAGGGCTCACACTGGTGATGTGTTTAAACTTTAAGGTTGGTATTGAATCAAGTGCAACCAATTGTAATATAATCATCATGGCAGGTATTGGTCTGAGCTATGACTTCCACCTAATGACAAGTCTGAGAATTCTCATTGTTGGTGCAGCGGAACTGTACACCTGTTAAGAACCTTGCAGGAACTGTCATGGAGCCCAAAGCCTAAGAGAGGTCAGTAATATGGCCCCTGAGCTGCAGTTGTACCCAAAACACAGACTACGGGGGCATACTTAGGCACTTACTGTTTGTAAGTTACATTACCTGGTCATCTTCTATTTTATTTACAGCACCTTGGTCTTTAGCTAATCTTTATCTCAGGAGGTGAACCTAGTCCCAGAAATCTAGGTTATAGGTAAGCCTTTGCTCCTGTCCTCAGCCATTTCCTTGGCCTTCTTACCCTTCAGAGCTACCCAGAAGCAGGTGTTCAGGCAACTCTGTCTTGTTTCTCCAGCTTTTTCTTTGACTATCTCCTCTTTTAGTACACAAGATCAATTTTGGTATAGATAGCTAAATGAGCCAGAAATACTACAGGCAGCCAGACAGAGACAGGCCCTCAAGAAACTCAGTGCAGAAGATGTGAACTCACTATTGTTGGATAAGCAATAGCTGCCATGATGATTATATTACAATTGGTTGCACTTGATTCAATAAAGGCTGCATAGATTCTAATCACCCAGGTGGGGGACCAGAACCTGTAGACTTCCCATCCTTCTATTTCGATGTATTCTCACTATGTGATCTATCTGCTTCCCTATTAGGTCAATATTTCCTAAGCAGCTGTACTTTTAATCTTATTGGTCGGTCATAGTTTTGACCTACGTTATACCCAATTCATAAATTTCTATGTTCTTTATGATTTTGCCCTATAAAGTATCCTCAGAGAAGTGGGGTCTGTGGGAACCCACTTTTGAGGATCATCTCTCAGCACCAATGTAACAATGGGTTAAGAGTAAGAATGTTTCTTACTCTTAACCTCTGTTGGTTTTTAGAATTCATTTTTCAATTTCAAGGAACACACACTTGGCATATCTGACTTCTAACAGGCTGGGAGTTATAATTTTCCCCCTATATCATTTGGAGGAGGCCCCACCAAAATAATTGGGGGGAGGGAAGAGTTTGCTTTTGTTTCCTGGATTGTGCATTGCGAGTATTTAGATAATCATAAATTGTCATCATTGTTTGCTGCTTGATTATGCCTTGTCTTTGATAAGATGGTGGTAAATTTAGGCCGGAGAGACAGCTCAGTGGCATAAGCGCCTGCCTGAGAAGCTCAAGGTCCTCAGTTCTATCTCTGGTTTAAAAAAAGGTGGTAAATTTAAATTATGAGCATAGGAATATTATAGTATTTTTTAGAAGGCATCTTTTAATTTTGCAGAAAGGGCTTTGTGCTTCTGCTTTGTGTGTGGTGCATGTGGATTTACTACTTGTTGAGCTTATTGGTACTCATTTTCTTTTTGGATTGGTCTGGCTGATGTGGTTTATTGTTTTTCCACAACGGTAGGAAAAAGTACTACAAAACGTGAATTTATAAAATGCTGTGAAATGAATTTTGTAATAAGAAATAAAATGGCCTCATAAATTCTGAACTCCCTTAGACAAACAAGAAAATAGCACAGCTGCTTACCTTAAATCTAGGGGACAGGATCCACTGGGACAGTCTGCCATGAGCATGGGGGGGACTCTGGGCCCATACTGGCCGAGCTTTCTTCCTGCTTTGATCTTCTGGTCAGAAGGCAGTCTGAGCTCTTCGGATCCCCCACTCTTTCCTTCAGACTGAGGGGGACAACCCAGGGGCACACAGTCTTCATAACTCCGCAGGAGCACAAGAAGACTTTTTGTTCTAATCTCATGTCTGATCTTGCCCTATCATTTTGTGCTTTCCTTTATCTGGAGGCCTAGAGACCCTGAAAATGTGTCAGTAGTGTGCACCTCTTGGTTGCAGGACAATGAGTGAAGATTTTAAGCTGTGTATTTCACAAGTGGGTTGCAGAAATAGAGACCTAGAAAATTTTAGAGTGGATTTTGAGTAAAAGTAAGCCCTATGTTGCAACTAAAGAGATTGTTTAGGTGATTAGATAGGTAGCTCAGGTGTCTCAGGGGCTCTTTGTCCATAGGTCCCGAAAGCAGGAGATTTCTGAGCTTGCCTCTATCTGTCTCTGGAGCTGATCACCTTTGAAAACTGGGATCTTATGACTTCTCAATTCAGTCTTAAAATAAAATTTAAAAGGAAATGCTGAACAGTATGGTTTGGGGACTTCCACTTGGTCCTTTGATTTTTGTTTTTATCTCTCTCTTTCCATGAGATGGAAAGCAGTTCACCAGGTTTCCTTATTGCTGGCTTCATTTTGCTAGCTATACTCTCCTTTCTAAACTTGGCTGTTAGAGAGGATTAATTGTACCTTGTGCTTTTGGAGCGCAAAAGTTAGGAGTCTGAGCTTCTGGGACAGACAAATGAGCACACTGGTGAGAGTGGCCAGTTCACAGTGACCAACCTTCTGGTTACTTTCCAGGTAGCAATCACCTCCTCTGCAGCAGGCAACCCTAGGGAAAACCTGAAGAGCATTAAAAAACCAAGTAGGGATAGACACATGTTCTTTTCCCTTGTTTCGAAGATGGAAAACTCAATGTCAAATTCTCTTACTTCTTTGGTATGTATTATTTTATCAATTAAGTTTATTGCAACATTTTAGATTCTTCATAAAGAACTTAATATATTCTTAAGCACTGGAGTTTCTTTGACCCTCACATATTGAAAAAAAAACTGTTTAGTAACTTTCTGCCCTCACACGTGGCCTGCCTTTGTCTTACAGGCTAGGGGGAATGTAGAGGGAAATGTTGATTATACCATTTTTAAATTATAGTTATACTATAAGAGTGAGGGAAAATGCAGACTTTTTTGCAGTGAGAGGAAATTCTTACTTATGTTCAAAGTTTCTAAGTATCCATTTCTCTTACCTTAATGACAAAAGAAGTGGTAAATATAGTGTGAGATCTTGTATTAGGCAATAGCTTCCTAATTTGGTATTGTTTGTGTTCTCTAGCAACTATTAATATTCCAGCAAAAGATCACATAATATAAATATTAATATCAATAAATATTTAAAGAAAAAATTGTTTAGACATTATTTAAAAAGATTAATTCAATGACTGAAAAAAAATCCTGAACCTTCACAGGAAACTAATTAAAATGTTTTTCTAGAACTTAGTGATATTTTTCTTATTGAAGGAATATTGACTTTCAAATATATGGAATTTGATATATAAAAATAATATTTTTCATGTTTTATTTAAATATTCTTTGGCGATATTTGTGATATCTTTCTGTAAGTGGGAAAATTACAATGAAATCCATCTGTATTTATATTCAAAGCATTATTTTATCTATGTATTCAATATTTATAATGGTTTCATTTCAAAAAGATTAAAGATATTCTATTTAGTCCTGTTTTCTTTCTCCCAGTAAAATTATTGGTTAACTACAGTTCTGAATAAAAATCATTGAAAGCACTTGAGATGTCCTTTAAATGAGAAATTAAACTCCTTTCTCACATCAGATTATGTGCTCATATTTATTATGTTATTCTTGTGCTAAATGATCATTATATGTGTGAGTCTAGATTTATTTTTGGCCAATGCTATTTGAGTTCTGTATGCCAGAATTATCTGTATGTCAGATTCATTCCCCATGCCTGAGGGGTTTTTCTGCTACTGCTTCTACAAATTGTCCTTTTATGTTGTTTGAGTTCATGCCTTGCTTTTCATGGACACCTATCAATCTTATGTTGCTCACATTGTATCAACTCATAGCAGTTGAATTATTATTTCTTATTTCCATGTTTCTTTGATGAGATCTTCCCCTTCCTGGTCACTAGTTACAATGATGTTTTCAAGGTCTACAAGTGAAACTACCTTTAGTTTCACTCAAGTGGTTTTTCCAGCACTTGATGGAATTTTTAATTTCCTGAATCTCTTTAAATCTCTTTTATGCATTCTATTCTTTCCTATATGGCTTATTCAAGGTTTCCATCATTTTTCTGTGTTCCTCTGTTTTTTTTTTTTAATAAATGGCTTCTTTTGATACACTCAGCAATTGTTTTTATTATGGATATCATTTCTTTTTTCACCTGAGACATTATTTCTGACATGATTTCCTTTTTACCAATTTGAAGTTGTTTGTTTATTTTAGTTGCAATTATTTCTGAGATTTCAGGTGTCTGATTTCCAATTTTTTCTATTCTGAAGTCTCTTGGACTTCTTCAGGGTATTCTAGGAGTCTGAGATTGCATTTTTCTCCCTTGTCTTGTCATTTTCTATTTTAGAAAGGAATCTTTATTTTAACTTTTGTGATAAACATTGTGAGGTTTTGATGGTAGGTAGCTATATCATTGTGCCCAAGACACTCTGAAAATAGTGTATTCCTTAGGAATATATTCTGCATGTTCAAGATTCTTGGCTTGTCTTTTCCAAAATCTGGCCTTCATGGAAGACCCAAAGAACTCCCCAAAGAAGCTACTAGAATTAAACAAATACAGTTTCACAGCAGGATGTCAATGCCAAAGTCAATGCTAAAAAAGCAATAGCATTCCATACACAAACAACAAACTCACTGAAAGAGAAATTAGAGAAACACTCTTCACAATAATAACCAAAAAACAAAATAAGAATTTATCAAACAAAAGAAGTAAAATATCTACATAATGAAAATTACAATTCACTGAAAAAAGAGATCATAGAGGATTTCAGAAAATGGAAAGATATTCTTTGATCCTGGACAGGAAGAACCAACATTATGAAAATGGACATATTCCCCAAACTGTTTTACATATTTAATGTAATCCTAATCAAAATCCCATCAACATACATCACAGATCGAACAGAAAATTTTACTAAAATTTATTTGGAAGTAGAAAAGATCTATATGAGCAAGGACAATCCTGGTCAACAAAGGTAAGGTAGGAGGCATTATAATCCCTGATTTCAAATTATGCTACAAAGCTACTGTGACAAAATCAGCATGGTACTGGCAAAAACAGACCTGAGGATCAATGGAACAGGTCAGACGATGCAGACACAACTACAAACACACTCAATCAGCTTATCTTTAACAAAGGTGCCAAACATGTTCACTGGAAGAAAGATAATTTCTTTTAACAAATGCTGCTGGAAAAACTGGCTTTCCACATGCCAAAAACCTATATTAGACCCAGGTCTATCACCATGCACTAAACTAAAATTAAAATGGATTAAAGATCTTGACATTAAAACAGAAAAATCTACCTTCTCTTCTACTGTAAGGTAGGTAGAAAATTTGAAGACATAGGAATAGGCAGAGAGAAATTCTTCAAAGAATCAACAACAGCATCTCATCCTATTGAAGTTTTTCACATCAAAAGAGATTACCAAAAAAATGAAAAGAAAGCCTACAAATTGGGAAGAAAATCTTAACTAACAGTCACTCAGACAAATTTAAAGGAAAACTCATTAGAATAATGGCAGATTTCTCTTCACAAATCATCAATTCAAGAAGAGAATGGAATGAAGTTTTTCAAGTCCTACAAGAAAACAAATTCCAACCTTGGCTGATGTACACTGCAAAATTCTCTTTCAAGTTTATTGGAGAAGAAAAATAATTCCATGACAAAGAACAACCACAGAAGCTCATGACAACCAAGCCAGCCCTACATAGAGTAAAATATGAGATATTCTAGAAAGGGATCAATATTATCACAGTTCAAAGAATGACAATGGAAAGAACCCATAAATAGGACAAACAGTTAAACACAGGAGAAAAGTAGGGAACAAACAACAGGAAAATAATAAGACAAACATAAGGAAATACATATCAATTGTAACCATCAATGCAAATGGACCCAATTCACCAATTAAAATAAATAGACTAGAAGAGTGGAGTAAGAAACAAAATCTAACAACATGCTGTATACAAGAAACACAATTAAGCCACGAAGGAATTCATAGGCTCAGAATCAAACGATAGAAAATAATACTACATGCTCCAAGACCTGAGAAAAGCAGACAGACAATCTTAACTTCAGACCAAGAATGATCAAATGAAATAAAGATCACTACATAATGGTTAGGGGAAAAATTCAAGAGGAAGATATAACAGTCATAAATATGTATGCACCCAAATATGGAGCACTCAGCCATATAAGATAAATTTTAATAGATATGAAGAATCTAATATTCAATACCGCAGTCTTAACAGAGTGCATTAACATGCCCTTACTACAAAAAAGTGTGGGTCAGACAGAGAAAAATTAGCAAAGAGGTAACAGAACAGAATTAGACCTTTGAACAAATGGACTTAGTGGACATGTACAGAGTGTTGCACCCAACAACATCTGAATACATATTCTTTTCGGTTCTACATGGGATGTTATCTAAATAGACCACATACTAGTCCACATATCATGGTTAACTATATGCAAGAAAACAGAAATTATCCCATGCATATTATCTGAAAACAGTGCAATGAAACTGGAAATTAATGACAAAGGAAACCACAAAACCCCTGTAAACACACGGAAATTAAATAACACCCTCCCCAGCAACCAATGCATTACAGATGAAATTAAACAAGAAATTAAATAATATCTACAATCCAATGAAAGTCCAAGGACAACTTACCAGAACTTGTGTGATGCAATGAAAACAGTTCTTTGACAAAATTTATAGGAGTGGACTCAAACATTTGGAAAGCAGAAAGGGAACAAATAAATATCCTAATGCTGAACATTGTTTCTAGAAAAAGAAGAGCAAACCAAATCCAAAGCCCAAATATGGGAGGAAATAATAAAGATTAGAGCTCAAATTAATGCAATTGAGACAAAGAAAACAATACAAAAAATTAATGAATTAAAAATCTGGTTCTTTGAAAGATTAAATAAAATTGATAAATCTCTAGGTGACATCATCAAAAAAAGGAAAGAAAAAAACTCAAATTCAAGCAATAAGGAATGAAAATTACTATAGATCCTGTAGAAATTCAGAGGATTATCAATAGCTACTTTGAAAACCTTACTCACAGAATTGCAGATAAAGAAAAGATGGATATATTCCAAGATAGGTACAAATTATCACAACTGAATCAACATGATATAAAAATTGTGCATAACCCAGTATCCGCCAATGAAAATGAAAGCAGTAAAAAAATTACCAAGAAAGAAAAGCCCAGGTCCTGATCGATACACAGCTAATTTATACAAGAAATTTAGAGAAGATTTAATCCCAATATTCCTCAGACTTCAATGAAATTGAAAAGGAAACAGTACTCCCAAAATCATTCCTGAAGGCAAGTATTATAAAGATAACAAAACCATAGAAAGATTCAACCAAACAAGAGAATTATAGGCCAATCTCTCTCATGAACATAGATGCAAAAATCCTCAATAAAATCCTACCAAATAGAATACAGCAAGTCATCAAAATGATTACACAAAATGACTAGGTAGAATTCATCCCAGGGATGCAAGGATGGCTCAACATATGCAAATTTGTAAATGTAATACACTATACTAATTGAGTCAAAGCCAAAAAACATGTTATCATCTCAATTGATGTAGAAAAGGCTTTTGATATGGTCTAACATTCATTCATGATAAAATACCTATAGAAAATTGGAATATATGGCCTCTACCTCAATCTGATAAGATCTATCTATGATACTCCAACAGCAAACATAATTCTAAATGTGAAGAACTTAAAACTTTTACTCTCAAATTAGGTGCAAGACAAGGATGTTCTCTATTACCACTACTATTCAACATACATCTAACATCATTAGTGAGAGACATTAGAAAAGAGAGAGAAATAAAAGGAATAAGAATAGGTAAAGAAGTTAAACTGTCATTATTTGCAGATGACATGATACTCTACTTGAAAGATCCAAAAACTCATCAAGAAATTTCTAGAATTAATATACAAATTCAGTAGCATAGCACTTTAGAAAAATCAGTATCCGAAAATCAATAGCATTCCTCTACACAGATAACACTCTAAGAGAGAAACCACAGAGTTAATACTCTTCACAACAGCACCCCAAAAACGAAATATTTAAAAATTAGTCTAACAAAGGAAATAAAAGTTCTATTCAATGAAAATTATAGTACTCTTAAAGAAGAGATTGAAGAGGATTTCAGAAAATGGAAAGATATTTGTTGTTCTTGGGTAGGAAGAACTAACCTTGTGAAAAGGGCTCTCAAAATTGTTATACAGCTTTTATGCAATCTCTATCAAAATGCCATTAGTGTACTTCATAGATCTAGAGAAAACATTCTTAAAATTTATTTTGAATGAGAGAAGACCTAGAAAAGCAAAGGCAATCTTGTGCAACAATGATGAGGCAGGACAAATTATAATTTCTAACTTGGAATTATAGCATAAAGTTATAGTGATAAAGTCAGCATGTAACTAGCAAAAATGCCAACCTGAGAAACAATGAAACAGATTAGAAGATGCTAGTGCAATTACAAACACAGATATCCATCTTATCTTTGACAAAGGGGACAAACATGTTCAGTAGAAGACAGATAGCTTCTTTAACACATGGTGCTAAAAACCAGCTTTCCTGATGTTGAAAACTAAGACTAGACTTGGGTCTATCATCATGCACTGAACTAAAACTAAAATGGATTAAACATCTAGACATTAAAACAGAAACACTAAATCTCCTGGAAGAGAAAGTAGGTGGAAATCTTGAACAAATAACAAGCTGCACGGGAAATACTGGAAAGAATCATCAACTGCAATCTCATCTTATTGAGAAGTACCTATATGTAAAAGAAGTCGACAGAGGGAAAAGATAACATAAAAATTGGGAAAACATTGTGACCAACAATCACTGAGACAAAGAACTTCTACCTAAATTATATGAAGTGCAAAAAATAATTTGGCTGCAAAATTTATTCCATTTTATTTATTTATTTATTTATTTATTTATTTATTTATTTATTTATTTTTGTATTTTTAGGGAGGAGTCTACAGGGTGTTCACGGTCTCACTACTAGATGGGACTCGTAATGATTCACCTTTTAACAGCCTCCCAAGAGCTGAGTTCATAGTCACGCACACCATCCCCAGTCTCAATTGCTGTCTCAGCACACCCCAGGGGTTGGGGCCAGTATGGCAAACCTGGGGATTGAACTCCCAGCCCCTGCTCCTTCTTGCAGGTGCTTTAATCCACTGAGCTGTTTAGCCAGCCCCCCAAAATTTAAAGACCCTACCAAAAAGTGCTCAGATGAATGAATACGCACTTCCCAGAGTAAGAAATATGAGTGACAAATAAATAGACGAAAAAATGTTCCACAGCACTGGCCATTCAAGAAATGCAAATTAAAACAACATTGAGATACCATTTCACCCCAGAAAGAATGACTATCATAAAGAAATCCTTAATCTCTCATTCCATGTAATTGTGTTATACCTTTCAATTTTTATTTCTTCTTGTGAGTTCTTACACTAGGGAGACTATACAATATTTACACATGTGCATTTGTTTTATTTCACTTATGAGTATATTTTCAAGTTGCATCTATTTATATATGAAGGCTTGAGTTTATTTTTCTTTCTAGCTGAGTAATACTTCATTGTATAAAAACACCACATCATTTTTATCCATTCCTCAGGTGATGGGCATTTTGGTTGTTTCCAAGATTTGGCTATAAGAAGTTCTGCTCCTATAAACATAGTTGCACATATATTCCTATGATATGATGTTTTCAGTACTTTTTGGAAAATTCTCAGAAGGGGAATAGCTGGATTGAATGGATTTCCTGTCTTAGTTTTTTGAGGAGTCTCCACAGTGATTTCCATAATTGGTGCACTAGTCTACATTCCCACCAGCAGTGCAGAAAGGTTCCTTTTTCCCCACAGCCTCACCAACATTTGTTGCTGGTTGATTTCTTTCTGATACCCATTCATCATGGGGTGAGATGGTATCTCAATGTTGTTTTAATTTGCCTTTCTCAAATGGTTAGTGATATGAAACATTTTTAAATTTATCCACTTCTTTCATTTCATCCTCTGAGAAGTGTGTGTTTATTTTAAATGCCAATTTCTGGATTGGGTCTTACATTTTGGGGCCCTAATGTTTTTTAGTTCTTTATAAATTCTAGAGAGCAGACCTTTGCCTGAGTGCTCATTAGTTAAGATCACTTCCAAATTTGTGGTTTGTCTTTCTGTATGCTTAACAACTAAAGTTTGCAGATCAAAAATTAGACAGGTAAATGGACTAAAAAGATAGGCAATATTTTGGCTGTAGCCCTTTAAGGTCAGTGTGGACTCAGGACATAAGACAACCTGTGCTGTGGCATCCATAACTAAGTGGTGTCTCAAATTTTCTGATCAAGGAGATTATGGGGTCATAAAGGAGGATGACTGATGATGTATAGTGTACCTAATGAGAATTACCTAGAGAGAAAAACTTCTCTCAGGCTTTCATGGGTGGCAAATTGGTTAAACAATGGCTGTGACTGACATGGCTGACACTGAGAAAACATCCACAAGGGCTGTACATGGTGCCAGTGTAAATCCTGAGGGGATTTGACTGACATTATCAGATAGCAAAAGTTAGACTTTTAGTTACATAGGTTTTGCTTTGCCTTGATCTTAAGCATCCAGCAGAAAAGTGTAAATATGAGGTATAAAAAGTAAAGCTATAATAATATGCTGAGGTATAAAAGGCTCAAATCAGCAAAAAAAAAAAAAAAAAACAAAACAAAAAAAACTTCAGACAATTGCCAGTTTTGCCATTAACTGACTACTGTTATGGACTATTGGAGTATATTGGGTTATTTTGCTGAATTCAAGTACTTACAATATTTGGACTAGCATTAAGTATGAAAAGGTTCTTTAAAGACTTCTTTAAATACAGCTTCTCTAACAACAATGGAACATCTATCTCTGACAAAACAAAACAAAAAAGAGAGATATAAATAAAGGACCTTTTCTGCGAAAAATATATATGCATATACAAGATAGGATAGATATACAGCTACTTTCTCTTAATTCAATGAGAAGAAAGGTTTGGACTAATATTGTTTAGACAAGATATCATGTCTACATCTTGTCCTCTGAATAACTACTATGAAGACAATAATATCCAATGTATTAATTATTGTAACTGTCCTACTAAACTGTTTTGAAACTGTTTCATTTTTATTTCATCTTTTTTGTCATTAAAATGGATAAAAATTTAAAAAAGAAATAAACTAATAAATGGTAGAGAGGCTGTGGGGGAAATGGAACCCTTTCACTGTTGGTGGGAATGTAGACTGTTACAACCACTATGGAAAGCAGTGTGGTGTGGAGACTCCTCACAAAAGTAGGACTGGAAATTCCCTTCAACCCAGCTATTCCCTTTCTTTTCTCAAAAGAGGTGAAAACACCACAGTGATATATGTGCACCCATGTTTACATCAGCAGAGTTTTTTGTAGCAAAATCTCAGAATTAGCCAAAACATCCATCACTAAAGGATTGAATGAAAAAGATGTGGTATTTGTATATAATGGAGTAGTACTCAGTTTATAAAGATAGACAAACATGAATCCTTTGTAAGGTAAGTGGATGCAACAAGAGGCTATATTCATAAGGGAAATTAATCAGACTCACATGTGTAAATATCATATTGTCTCTTTAGTGCAAGAACCTGAAAGAATAAATAAAACTTGAAATATATAGTAGATGTAGTAAAATTGAAAAAAATTGAATTTTAGGATTAAATAACAATGATAAGAGAAAAGAAAAGAAATAAGGAAAAAGGAAGGAGGGAAAACCATGCAAGTACATTATTATACAGGATGGCTGAGATGATTGTACTCATAATTTCCATCAGTTTTTTTTTTTTAATAGTGGTTAATGTTTAGAATTTTCACCTTGGCTAACTCTGTAGCTATGATCTGAGCAACTACAGAAATGCATAATACAAACCCACAGCTGAGTGTCTCTCAGCTTGATCTTCTAAATGTGTATCATTCCTAGTATCTTGTCTATTATTATACTGTCTTTAAAATAAATTGAAACAGGGTCAGCAGCAGATTAAAGCACCTGTACACAGGTATATGGGCCGGGGGTTTGATTCCTGGGCCTGCTGTGCTGGCCCCACCCCCAGGGAACCCTGAGATGGAGACTGAGACTGGGCATGGTGGGGTGTGCCTATAATCCTAGCACTTGGGAGGCCATAAACAGGAGAATCACTATGAGTCTGATCTAGTAGTGAGACCCTGAACACCCTGTAGGCCCTTCCCTAAAATACAAAAAAAACAAAAAAAAAACAAATTGTTAGGCTCAGAGGTTGGGGGTTCAGTCCCTAGGTCTGCAGAGCAGGGCCCACTCCTGGGCATGCTGAGACAGCAATTGAGACTGGGCTTGGTGGTGCTCAGTTGTAATCCTAGCTCTCGGGAGGCTGTGAACAGGTGGATCTCTATCAGTCCAATGTAGTAGTGAGACCCTAAAATCCTTCCCTACAAAACACAAAAATCTGTATTTTCAGACCCAAAATCTGTCTCCATAAATCTCCATCTATGAGTGCATGGGCTTTGGGAAGTCACCTGCATACAATCTAGTATTGAGGCCCTAAACATCCTTCCCTAAAATAAAAAAAAGAAAGGAAAAGAAAAAGAAAAAGAAATATAAAAGACAAGCAAAAGCAGTAAGATTTTGTGAAAACAAGGGCCAGGATTCAATTATTTCCCAAGTGTTGTACATCTATATCTGTTAATCTGAGCAACAGATTTGATGATAAAATAGAAAATTTAACAACCATTGTTAATAAGATACCCTTATTAGAAAAGTCTGTAAGATATGCATTGTTGTATGTGACCCAGATTCTGTCTTTTTTGATCCATTTTTACTTCTGTTTTTACTCTTCAAAGTAAAATAAAATAGAATAAAAAATAAAATAAAATAAGTTTTGTTCTCTTAGATTACTGCTGTGGAGAAACAGAAAATAGGCCAAAAATGTAGCAGTTACACTAATGATGCAAAACACAGGGTTTGCTGACCTTGTGCCAAGAGAGAGGAGGAGCAGGCAAGAAGTCCTGCAGGCAGGGGGATCGACCATGGAGGTCTAGCTTGCCACTGGAGTATGCTAGGGTCTAGACATTTTCTTGTTTTCCTGAGTGTAATGTTTGCGGAAGAAATCTCTTCCTTGTGAAAGATATGAGTCTGCTGTCATCTCACTTACACTTGGATGTATTACGATACAGCCTTCTGATTTACATGACCTGCAGGTGTTTAGGCCCATCTTCGACCTTGGTAAATTTGTTTGTAAGAGGCAACAGTATTGCATACCATTCTATAAATGGATTGAGACACTGAGTTAGTGACGTGTTGGTGCACCTGTCTTTCATTTTCACAGTGGCCTCTGCTTCTCTTGTTTACTTATAAAGATTGTATTCTCTACATTCTCAAAAAAAAAAAATAGACAAAACATGTGACTCTCTTATGTCTGCATTTTGCTGAGTGATGGCTACTGACCTTGCCTGACCATCCAGGGCATTAAAAAAATCTCTTTTTCCTTTATCAATGGGGATAAAAGTGACAATGCTGGATATGGTAAAAAGTCATGGGCAAACCTCAGGTTTACTTGTAACTACTGAGGTGGTAGAGACATCAATTTTAAAAGACAATCTAATTAATGTAATTAATTGATTAATAACAATTTAACTAAATTAATAAAAAATAATCAAACCAGATGCAAATAAGGAAAGGTAGTGAATAGGAACCAAATAGGTAAAATTCAAAGAAGATGGGATAGACATGCCAATGTCCATGAATTTACTCAGTTTATATTTGTGTAACCATTTGGATTTCATGTGTGTCTTATTAATTTCAGAAGTGTACAAATTTGTCACTGTTCTGACTGATGATTTTCTGTATTGATCACTACACTGACCAAGAATCTTTGTCACAGTGACAGAGCAGCTAAAGTGCCCCCTAGTGGGCCAGGCCTCCTTTCATTTCAGGGCTCAACCAGAAATCCGGGTCTAATGGAACTGGGTCAGAGATACCTCTTGTGGCTTGGCCCATTATTTCAAGAGACAGGATAAGGTTTCCAGTGTTGCCTTATGGTGCATGAAGCTACCCAAATACAAAGAGATATAACTGCCCTAATGGCTCCTGGAAAATAAGGTAAGAGTTTACCTAAATCACTGCATAAGCTACCCATTGGTTTTATAACAGACTATTATTTTTTAAGGGACTGATGATCGCAAGACATAATCCCTAAGGGATAGTTACTTTTAATGAACCCAAAACCTACAAAAGAGAATGTTTGAAGGCCTTTCTTGGTCTGAAAGGAACCAAGAGCCCTGTTGGAGCCCCCACCTCTAGCACTCAGAATGATGGTCCCTGGACCCTGGTGGAGTTCAAGCCCTATAAGTGTCTGGAAGGGAAGAGCAGCCAAGGACTGCCCTCTACTGTTCAGGCTGTAAGGCCGTCTCAGAAACTGGCTCCAGTAAACACAAACGTTCAATTCTAGATTGACACATAGTGTGAATTTGTAGAAGGAAAATAACTTCGGGCAGCCAGAATAGTTACACTGACATCCTCTCTCCATGTGGAGATCTACAGGGCATTCCAAACCTTCATCACTGTGATGGAAGGGCTCATCAAAGTACCATGATAGGAAGCCTGAAGAAACATGCCACAGAGAGCCCCAAGACTGAGAATCAGGAACTCCTCACTGAGAAGGCCTTTATCTTTTGCTGCTAACCCATGTTATGCTCTTTGCCAACACACCTGCCCTTGATTCAGTTTTATTGCAGGCTGAGAGGTGGAAACACATTGGAATCTTCTGCAAGAGGACTTCCTCTTTTCCTAAGGTCATCTGCAAAATAAGCTTTTTGTCCTCCTGGTTATATTTTTGGCCTCTTCATCAAAAATATAACAGATAAAGGTGCCTAGATTTTTTCTTTGTTTTCTGTTCTATTCCCTTGCTCTCTGAGTGTTTATTTTTTCCGGTGTCAATTTTTTTTTAATATTGTTTTTCTATATGACATGAAATCCAGTATTTTGGTGCTCCCAGCATTCTTCTTGTTGCTAGGATTGCTGCAGCTATTACATAATTTTTACCAACACTTTATGAATTCTGTATTTTTCTGGTTCTGTGAAGTATGGTGTTGGTATTTTAGGAGGCACTGAATTGAATTTGAGGATCATTTTTTACTAACATGCTCATTTTAACAATATTTTTTTTGTATTTGATAAAGGGAAGTTCATTTTTAAATATCTTCTTTCATTTCTTTCAATATTGTGTAACTTTTATTTCTCTGAGGCACACTGGGTAGCTTGCCCTGGATTTAGCCAAGCCCTTGTTTAGCACCACATGAGTTTGTGCTCCTGTGGGTGAGGGACTCATGTGGTATACTTCCTTTCCATAGATTCTAGTAATTTTCCTTCTCCTTTTTCTGATCCCCTGTTCCTCTAAGACTTTCTTATATTAGAGTGTTGCATTTGTTCAGTTATTGGTTCTTGATAACTCAAGAAAACAAGGTTAAGAGTTACAATGTTTCCCTGAGTGGGAAGGGAAGAATGGATTTGTTTAAGTCTCCCATGGCTGCTTTCTGCCTGTGCTGCCTGACTCCCACTAGAAGCAGCAGTGGTAGGTGGCAGGAGGCAGCAGAGCTAACTACCTGGCTCATTTTCTCTAGGTTCTAAAGCCTACTTAGTTAGGGATGTGTCTTTCTGGGGTAGCTTGCTGATATTGGTTGCTATCCTTTCTACTCAAATTTGCTTTCTTTGTGATGACTGTTCCTTTAAGTATAGTGAGGTCATTATCTTTTAATTGTCTAAGGGATATTTGGCCAAGAAAGTACCCCATTTATGGGTTCCTCAGCCAGAAGATGAGTTATGTTTATAGGAAGAATCCAATGTGTCTAAGGAATTCAGTTTAATCAAGTTAAATCCCAGATGGCTTTAAAGGAAATGCCTTGCAAGGTTAAATTCCTACAGGTAAGTGCAACCTTGCCAGGTCCCTAGTTCCTGGCTATGTTGTACCTTGTTTGGTTGAGCACCCACATTCTGCTCTGCAGTGCCTCCTAGAGCTATTCCTAATAAGTCTTTCTTATGCCACTTTTGTGGAAACATCCTAAAAATCTTTTATTATGACAAATCAGAACATTACATACCTGTTTCAAAAAGCTGGACAAAATTCTGTATTTCAGCCTCAGAAACCCTCTGATCCAGCCCAGAAAAATATTGCCTAATGTCAGATCTCACACATAGTTAATCACTTCTTTTGTGATGGAACAGAAAATAGATAGTTGGGTTCACCTCTCCAGGGTAAAATTCAAACGGTCTGAGTCACCAGAAGATAAAGAAGCTTCACAAACTTCATACAATGTGAATCAATAGACATCTTCAAATTTCTTTTAGGAAACAAAATATCAACTATTCTGGCGAACCAGAAAAATAAAATGGTTTGCCCTCTTCTACGTAGACTGTAAATAGTCTTATTAATGTCTTGTGTACCACACTGGTTGAAATAATAGCAGTGCCTGATTCAGGAGAAGGGCCAAGGCCAAATGCCTCTGAATACACTCTGGTTTATGAACAATTGTTGTATGTATGCTTATCTATCTGTATATCCAATTCATGCGAACAGTTGATCACAACACCTATACCTGTTTTGTTTGAGGCCTCAAATGTTTTTCTTTATTTTTCCTTTCTTGAGATTTACATGGAAAAATTGGTTAAAATATTTCTGTCTATATGTTAAATCAGCTAAGAGATGAAATAAACATTAAAATTAAAGTCATCTTTCCACCCTTGTTCAATAAAAATGATGCCAAGACTGCTTTTACAAATAGAATTTGCATATTGTTGTCAATGTACAATAATTTGGGAGTCTTTTATTGGTCTAAAATGTGTTACTTTTATTATTCAGTTCTCATAGGTCATCTAAAAGGAAAATATTCTGTTAATATAACTAAATGGGCACCTCCAATAATTTCCATAACTTTATGTGAGCCATACTACAATAAGCATTACTAAATATATTGTCATAATGTGTTTACATTGGTTATCTTAAAAGGCTAAGATTTCTTTTTTTATCTTAAAGTTTTTATTTACAAATTTAGATATTGATTTCTATTATATTTTGCATTTATTAAGAATTTCAGGCTTATGCATCATATTTTTTCATCAAATTCATGCATCACATTTATTTACATATGTAATAAATATTACATATGTTTTATGATATTAACTTCAATATTCAGAATCATATTTTTTTTTAAGTATACAGTGTGAAGATGTAGCTCAAGGACAGAGCACTTGCCCAGCATGTGCTGGATTTCTAGCAGCACAGCAAAATTCCATTTTACTGACATTTTAAAAATTCATTTTAATGAGAAAAAAGATAAAATAGCAATAAAACAGTTTCAAAGCAGGTTAGTTGGACAGTTATAATAATTAATACATTGCATATTATTGTCTTCATAGTAGTTATTCAGCATACAAGAGACAGACATGTTATCTTGTCTGCACAATATTAGTACAAGCCTTTTTTCTCAATTAACTAATAGAAAGAAGCTGTATTTCTATGCTATTTTGCATATACATATATATTTTTTTCCACAAAAAGTGGTCCTTTATTTATAACTCCCCTTCATTGTTTTGTTTTGTCAGAGATGGGTATTTCACTGCAGTTAGAGATGCTGTATTTGGAGAAGTCTTTAGAGAACCTTTTCATAATTGATGTCAGTCCAAAGATTGTAGGTACTTGAATTCAGCAAAATAACCTAATATAGTTCAATGTCCATAATAGTAGTGAGTTAGTAGCGCAAGTGGCAATTGTACAAAGTTGTTTGAGCTAAGCTTTTTACAGCTCAGCATATTAATATAACTTTACTTTTTATACCTTGTGATACACCCCTGAGTCATGAAAAATGATTTGTTTGGCTATACTGTATGTTTGAAGTTTTTCATATCCAGGTGCAATTATAACAGTGAACCATTTCAATACTGGTGTAGCTGACCTACAGGGTGTTCAATAACAGAGATATGGAGACCAAAATCAAAGTTACACTTTTCTGCTGGATGGTTAAGATCAAATTAAAGCAAGACCTGTATAACTAAAAGTATAACTTTTGCTATCTGACAAGGTCAGCCAAATGCCCTCAGGATTTACCCTGGCACCATGAGCAGCACCTTGTGGATCTTTTGTCAGTGTCAGCCATCTGGATGAGTCACAGCCATTGCTTTACCAATTTGGCCTATATGAAAAAGACTAAGATTTCTGTGAATAAAACAATTAGGTTTCCTTATAAAAGATTATCTTGGTATAAAACTAGATTAAAACATGTAGGCTTCCATATAGCTGTGCCACTATTAGTGATCTCATGATGTACTGGATGTTTCTGTGCTTTCTGAGGGTATAGGTCTTCAAAAATGTCAAAGCAGGGCTGTTTATGGTGATAAACTTCTCTTTAGACTCAGATATTCACCGTTCTCTTTTTGTTCCAACTATATGTGATAGGAGATACATGATGCCCCAGCATGAGACCACCAGACAAATGATAACTACTAAAGGCTTATGTGGAGTATATATTGCACATACATCACAAAACTTAGCCAGCATGCAATCCAATGTCACACTAAACATTAAAGGATGGAGATAAGCCTTTTGCTTTTTTTTGACATGAACTCATAAGTTATATTCATGGACAGGTGAATTCTTTTTTTTTTTTTTTTCTTCTTTTTTTTAGTAGCAGGGATTGAACTCAGGACCTTGGGCTTATGAGCAGGTGCTTATTCTACTGGGCTTTCTTTCCAGCTCCGACAGGTACATTCTTGTTCAATGACAAATTAGGTAAAAGTTTCTCCATGTCCTTTAGTGTTGTGAGATTGAGATGATTGACTAAAAAGGCTAGTTCATGCTAACATGGAAAATCAATGGTATTTCAACATTAATAAGATTGTCACACTGAAATGCTATGTGTGGGTATTGGTCTCAAGTTTTCACTTTACAACTTTATAACTGTTGTCTGTTAATATTTTGTAGGAAATCAACTTTTGTTGTATGCCTGAGTCATGAAAAATGAGTCCTCTGATTCTATTATATTTTAAAAGTTTTTGATATACAGATGTGATTATAAGAGTGCACCACTTCAGTACTGGTGTAGCTGACCTACTGGCTGTTCAACAACAGAGAGATGGAGACCAAAATTAAAAGATAACTGAGATTAAAACATAGCCAACACTTTGACCATGGCACTTCAATCAACAAGGACCTAGAAGACAAGGGATCCTCTTTAAAGGATCTTAAAGCTTTACTGAGTTATCCAACATCACGAACAAGGGGATTTCTGGACCCCAGAAAACAACAATCACCCAAATCTCAGTGTACCAAAATAGAGGATCACAAACAAGAAAGTCTTCCATGCTGTCATAGGAAGCTGCAAGGTCAAGCAAGACCAGGCTGCACCCTGGTGGCTGACAGTAAGAGAGGAGCTGAGGGGCTCTGAACAGAGTTCCAAAAGTAGTGACTGTGGAGACCTAGCTGATCTTAACTGACAGTAAGGAGTGAGTTTTGGTAGACACAGGTCTGTCTGCAATGTGATGCTGAAGAGAGGAATATAACCGAAGATGTATGAAAGCAATAGCAGTATTGGGTAAACATATAAAGGAGCTCCAATTGACTTCCTGTGAGATCTTCTAGCCAAAGCTGTAGAAAGGCCTAGGAGCCAGCTGGTTACAAGGTAGTGTTCCAGTTCTTTTAAGAACAGCATCTGATTTGGCTCCTTCCACAAATACATTTCCAGTCTAGTGCTCACATTTTTCTCATAATCTCAGTTTGTTCTCACCTAGATACCACCAATCACCAAGTAGTCAGACATGGAATCAACACCACCTAAGGACTTGGCAGACAGATTAGATGAATTTGCCTAGAGTATTGCTCTCCTTCAAAACCACATAAACTCACTAGCAGCAGTGGTTATATGTCAGAGTGTGCAAAATGTCCTTACAGTTGAAACAAAACAGCATATGCATCCCCTTCTGTCACAGCATCTAAGATACTAGGAGATATAGCACAAAACCTGGATGGCTATGATTCCAAGATGTATAAAGGCCATTTGAGTCATGGATATCATGGCTAAATATCTGGCATTGGGGGCGTGGTTATTGTCCTAGACATGGCCTTTATTGATTTTTCTCATAGTCTTGCTATTTAGATCTTCTATACTTCATCTCACTCAAATTTGGTTTTGTTCTCTTGTTTGACATCTGTCAGACTATTAATGGTGAGCATAATTCAAGATAAAAACCATGCTTTTATATCCATAGTCCATCAATGAATTTTTAGAGAGTGGACTCAACAAACTCCCAGAACCATCAGGACAAATGTTTCTCCACACAGGTAGAACCATTATCCCTCTCCAGCCAGAATTAGCTATAGAAAATGGAGCTTCCTCCCTCAACTCACCTCAAAGATTTTTGATGACCATGGTGAGTTATAAGAAAAGGAGCTGACTCACTCCCTTCTCTTTGTTTAATAATAAATGATAGGCCACCTTAATGATTGCCTAGATTTAAATTTTGAACCATCCTAATGACTAACTGTGTTTAAACTTGGGACAAACCTAGTGATTATTCAGGTTTAAACTTAAGAAAGTTCCGCAGATTGCTGACACTGGTGACAGAGGCACTAGGAGGAACCTTGGATGAGTTGTGTCTGAACCCTGTAAACACTGGTAGCCCAAGTCACTGAGGCCCTCTTATCCCTTTTAACTTTTAACTTGAGCCCTTTTCTTCCTTCATACTCTTGTTCTCTTTCTCTTTGCACTTCTTCCTGTTCCTGCCACCATCCTATGATCTTCAGCAAAGATAACTTCTTACTACATAGTGCAGGAAACTGGTCATAAGAACTGAAGCCTGGCTGACCTTCCCTGTAGTCACAAAGGAGAGAACAGCAGGCTCTTTCACCTTTGGCAAATATCCTGGCACAGTGGCACATTGTAAGTTCCAAAGAAGAAGTCAATCAGAGTTGATGTTGATATCTGGTTTAGAGCAATAGTTAGAAACAGCAGAGTTGAGCCCTTCCCTTTCCTTTAGTTGACTGTAAATGTCATCATCCTGATGATTATCCATGCTTTCGTAATCCTTAACCAAGAAGTTGAATGAGCCACTTGCTTTCTCTCCATGCAACCATAAATCAAAGAGCAACCATGTTAATGATTATCTGGGTTTAAATTTAGGACCACTAAGTTACCTGAGCTCACCATTAAGACCACCCTAATGGTTATATAGATTTTGACTCAAAAGGTTGCACAGATTGTTGATGAGAGAGTGTGAGAGAGTGTGTGAGAGAGTGTGACTCAGATCAGTCATGTCTGACCCCCTGAATACCGAAGCCTGAGTTGCTGAGTCCCTTTTACTCCCTTAGCATTTGATTCCTTTTCGTTCTCAAGTCCTTTTATCCTTTCACCCTCTTTTACCCTTTTCCCTGTACCTGCCTGCATTCCATGATCTTTAATAAATGTAGCTCTTTACTACTTACTGTGAGGTTTATGTATGCTTGGCAATTCCTTCCTTGTTGTATGCAAAACCTGGACTACTTTTTCCCACCCAACTGTAATAACCTCATTTATGTTATCATAATGAAAATATTTCTTAATATCCCTCTTCATTCCCATGATAAGGCCAATCATGTCAGATATCATTTTTAGTCTGTGACTAGTAATATAGTCCAGACTGGTTCTGCTTAAGGGAATGTTACAGTGAGTTTAGGTTTATTGATGGCATAGAAAACATGAGTGGTACTCTAGAGAAGTGGAGGGAAGCAAGCTTTATTAAACTGGCTGTCCTGGAGGAGTTAGGTGTTCTAAATTACAAACTCCAAGGACAGGGTTTGTGAGCCTTCCACAGGGCCTTCTGGAAGAAAAGGAAAGCAAGCTAAGGTACAGAAGGGAACAAAGACAGTGACTCACACTTGACAGTTTTATAACTTTGAACATCTGCTTGGCTATGGCCAGATGTGGAGTAAGATAACAGGGTATGGGGAAGCTTTTTGCTTATCACCTCAGGGTATTGATGCTATGGGAAAAGCAGGAGCAGGGCAGTAAGGTAAAGAAACTGCTATAATCTTGCTGTTAAAAGATGGAACAAAATAGGAAAATAACATCATGTGATGGCTGCAGCTTGGGGGTTAGCTCTTTGAAGGAGAAGAGAGTCTAAGCCTAGTCTGTTTTTCTGTCTCACAATAGTAGCATTTCTAGGGTAGCTTCTTTATTTATTATTATTTTTTTTTTTGCAGAACCTGGTATGAAACTCAGGCTCTTGCACTTCTGCAGAGCCATCTCCCTGGCCCCTTCTTTCCATTCTTAAAGGATATTGCTCATTTGCATTAGTAGTTCTTTGTCTTTTATGCAGGGTACAGTAAATGGACTTAATAAATTGGACATTTTGACATCTTAGGTCAAATTGTGACATTCAATGTCTGAAACCCCTCTGTAAACCTACCTAAAGACAGCATAGCCATTCTTTGCATTTGTTGGATGTCTGTGATAGAAAAAGAGAACAGGACTTCAGTGGACCTCTCTGCTCCTGGGTCCTATCTCAGGGCAGTACAAATTGTGTGCTACAGGACCAGAAGCACCGCACTAAGCAGTCCTGCATGACCTAAGTCTGTCTGAGGCATATGAAGGTGGACTGAGCAGGGCCGGGCGACTCTGGTGCGCTCACTGTCGGGTCTGGTGCACTGGACTCCACCCAACTTGAAGAGATAACTCTGGCAGACCACCACTCTGTTTCTTCAGGAAGCATCCCCACTCATCCCAAGAGATGAAAACACTCCCCTTTATGAGGTTGGTTCCCAGGCTTACAGAAAACTGCAACATCATCCTATACTTCCCACAAGGTGCTTCCCATAAGAGGCACCAAACCCACTGACAGCTCCTGACAGACTTAAAATGTTTCGTCTCTCCTCCCCTACTTAAACTTCCTATAAAGCATACCCTCTTCCTCATACCCAGCTGGAAGTAAAGATATTGCTGTTTGCTTCAACCCTGCCTGGTCTAGTGCCCTTGGTCGTCCCTTGGGGTCCAGGGTGACACTAGCCTTCAGTGGAGTTCCTGAGTTTCTCAATGGAAGGCACTAACTGACTAGCCTATGGATTACAAGGAGGCTATTGAGGAGACTTTTCAGTATGGCTGTATGCAATAAATAGATGGAAGAAACACTTATCTCCTTAAAAGAAGGTGGGGTGAAAAAGGTATTCCAGTCTTGCTGAGGGGCCACTCTAAATACAATAGATTCTAGGTTTTCCCCCAGAAAAACCTAAACAGAAAGGATTTATCTCCACCTTCAATGCTCTATGCAGAAATTATGTAATGAAAAATAGTAATATAATTTAAACTTCATCCTATAATGGGCAGCCAAGTTAGATTAAAGGAGTATACAGTTGGAAAGTAGTAGGCTCTCATTTGGATCTCATGATCCAAAACTCCTATTTCTCAGTGAAAGGTGAAGAGATCAGAATCATGGTGGAGGCATGTCTCTAGAAGGCAAGGTCTTAAGAAAAAAATCACAAAAGCCAGATCTATAGATTTCTATAAGGAATACATGATGATTGGTGCCACTAATTCATTAAATTCAGATACATTCCGAACACCTGGGTGAGTGACTAGAACCTAGTCCCATCCTTTCTTTAAGATGTTCATCTTTTAGAAATCACAGATAACCTAAGCCTGATGGTATCTCCTTGTTCTGTGTCTTGCTTCCCTGTTAGGTCAATATTAGTTGAACATATATCCTTGCAATTTTATTGGCTGATTGCAGTAGGACCCACAATGTACAACCCTCATGATTTTGCACTACAAAACATTCTCCTTGGCAGCAACCTACATCCAAAACTCCTATTTCTCAGGAACCATTCCTATTTTCCAATAGGAAATTTCCTATTCCTTTATCCTTTGGACCTTTGATTTCAGGGGACACAAACTTGGCAAAACTAACATCTAGTAGTTTGAAGTTGTATTTCTCCTTATCAATCTTATACCTGTCTCTTGCCATTTCATAATCTGGACTGGTTCCAAACCACATTGCAGTAATACATAAATTGTTCCCCTTTCAAATTGGCATGGTCAAATTGTTTCCATTGATCAGGAATATGGCCCTAGTGGTAAGACCAGTGGGGAGTGTGAGGTGCTGTTCATGGTGCTTCCCATGGCTCATCCTGGGTCTCAGAGAGAATGAGACAAAGAAAGAGAGAGAGACCCCAGTGCAGCGTTTGTAAGCAGATATCTTCACTTAAAATTTCTGTGACAGTACTGACTTTTATAGAAAGTAAAGGCCTCCTGAGGAAACTTACAACTCTTAATTTTAGAACTCACCTAAAATGGCCCACTGAGTCCTGAGGGAGCAGGTTGTGATTTCTAGTAGCTCCCTTCGATGCTCAATGAGATTGGCATGGAATTATGCCCTTAGGGCCTCCCTTCTCCACTTTGGGAAAGTGCACCCTTAAGAGAGTAGGTGGCACTGCCTGATGGCTCTGCTTTGTATAGAAACAAATACTTTCTGATGAGATCAGGGCGGAGTCATTTGAGAAATGAAATTTATCTCATACATTTTCCCTGATAGTAAAAACTTTGTTTTAGGGAACGGAGATAGAAATCTCAAAACAATTCTTAAAATCCTCTAAGAATTAGATGGCTCTGCTCCTGGGAACTCACTGATCCATTTCAGCTGAGGTTCTGTTTGCTGTTCTATGTTGTTCTGCTCAGACAGCCACGAATATATCTCTCAATTACCGAAAATTTCTGTTAGAAGAAACAAAGAGGGGATCTAGTCCAATTCAAAAGAGAAGAGGGAGGAAACAACACATGGGGAGTGAAGTTTTTCTAGTTGAGAGAAAAAGGGAAAGAAAAAATAAGTGAATCTGGCAGTCTTGGCTTGGGCTCCTAGATTTCAATAACAAGGAGAAACCATGATAACCACAAACACCTGGAAGGATCTCACCTGCTACCATCTGGCTACTGAAACATTTGAGTGCCAGTGTCTCTTTCTAGAAATGGTTTCTTCCCAGCCTGAACAGAGAACTGGTCCAGACAAGCTTGTGTAATGTGGGCTGTTCCCGAACTCACTATGTAGCTCAGTCTGGCCTTGAACTCACAGCAGACCTCCTGCTTCAACCTCCCCAGTACTGGGACTGCAGGCACATTGCCAATGTGCCTGGGTACATTTATTAAAAACAGAAAAGAAACAAGCTCTACAGCTCAAGCCTGTGTCAAGTGAAAGCAGAAAAATCAGCATATTCTACAGAACGAGATGGGGCTTCTAAGAGTGAACACAGCAGCTGAGAGCTCAGTGCAAGCTGCCCTTTCTGAATCTCCCAGTGCTCAGGCTGACACCAGGCCAGCCAACACTGTTCCAGTCCTCAGGAGAAGTCTGCATGCAGAAGCCTGAGGGCTGCTCCTCACGTGCACCGTGGGCTTTGTGACGAGCATGCCGTACTGCTTCCCAGCAGGTTTGCGGCCCTCGTGCCTCCTGCCTCAGTCCTGCCTGAAGGATGTTAGCTTCTGGTGCTGCATGGGCCCAGAGCATGGTCCTGGCCTGATTTTGTTCTTAAAGTCAGTATCCTCCAGCGAGGGCGAGGGCAACTTGTAGAAGCGGCAGAGCTTCTCTGACCGCAGCACCTGTGCAGGGAGCGCCAGTGCGGCTCCCACTGCATCCTGCACGGTGTCCTCATCTACCTGCCTGCCAGCTCATCCAGATGAAAATGCTGTTACCGTCAGGGTGGTAGGGCCTGTTCCACGCGCAGCCAGGCCCCCTGCTCTAGCACTCTCGCAGTTACTTACATGCAGTTCATGTGCTATTAGACTCAAATTACTGCCGAGATTTTAACTGGCTTTCAAAAGTTTTCTTACAGCTCTTAAGGCTTTATATAGGTTACTTCTTTTTTTTTTTAAACTTTGTACAGGGTCTGCAAGGTCTCACTACACAGATCCAGACTCAGTGATCTTCCTGTTTTCACCTTCCCAAGAGCTGGGTTTAAAGGCACAGCCACCACGCCCAGTCTCAATGAGCCCTGGGGGGCAGAGCCAGCATGTTGAGGATTGAACCTGGTGCCTGCATTTGCCTAAGCAGGTGCTTTAATCCCCTGAGCTGTCTAGCTGGCCAATATAGGTTAACTCTTAATTGTATATTTTTAAATGTGTTATTCACACACAAAATATCAAGCAAGTTTATGTGAAGCTCTTTTTAAAATAGAAATCTTATTTATTTATTTTTTGGTGGTACCAGAGATCTAACTCAGGACCTTGCTCTTGCCAGGCAAGCACCTATTCCACTGAGCTGTCTCACTGGCCACTCAAACAAGTTGATGTGAAGTAATTTTTTAAAAAAAAATATAAATTAAAATTCTTCAGGTCAGATAGTGTAAGGCTCAGTTTGGCTGTGCCTTTTCTAGTGTCTAACCTGTCTGCGAGCAGAGGCATTATTCTCGTCTCAACTTCGGAGCAATTGGCAAACATAAGATAAGAGATAAGGTGGAGCACGGACTCTGGCTGGCACCCAGACATCTAAAGACACCCAAGCATGTACAGCAGATGCCCCAAGGAATTTGCCCAGTGAGGCACACAACATCAGAGAACTTTGACCTCTGGTGTTCAATACAAACTTTCACCTAATATTCCTCATCTTCTTTCAACCACTGGACAAAGCCTGCATCTCTTGGTTTCCTACAGGCTGTGTTTCCTCCCTCTTTCTGCCTGCACCCAGGCACAGTGAGTCCCATGCCGTGTTGCCTGACATGAGCCTGGTGGTCTCAGCTGCTCTCTGCCTCGTGCTGTTCCTTACAGTCAAGAAGAAAGCACTTTCATTGTCTTCTACCTCTCTCTTCTTGAAACTGAAAAATTAAAAGAAAAGCATTCTTTTATAAATGAATAAAATTTAAAGCCAAAACTGTAAACTGTAAGAATCATCCTAGAAAGACTAACAAAAGGCTAGGGAGATAGCTAAGCAGGGCAGCACCTGCTCAACAAGTGTGAGATCCTGAGTTTAATTCTTAGTATAAGAAAAGAAAGAAAAAAGGGAAACAAATACCATTAACATTAATTATGGAGTAAAGTACAGAGAAACAATATATGTTTAGAAAATTTTGAGTTCTGAAAGACTTGAACGGATAATTTTCATTTTAAGCATTGAGCTACTGGCATGGGAAAGCCTTAGATATCTGCAAATTCTTTTGTGTACTACAAGAATAAGGAATACCATAAAGAAAATCCATCCATTCAAGATGAATTCAATGTGTTAAAACATGCAAAAATGTCAAGGAATGTGTTTTATAATCAGTTTGTTGGACAAAATCCAATCTGTTGTGTCATGATCAAATGATTAAAATATCTACTATTGCATACAATAAACAAAACAGATACTCTGCAAATATTTACTCACACTTTTGTGGTAGACGTCTTGAGACAAAAAGGAAAAGGTATAATGTAGTGGACCCTTCTGATCAGCCTGATTATGGAGACATGAAATGTTCTTGACAGAGCAAAGGCCTTATTCTTGAGCTGCACTTTGCAGAGGGACCCTGAGTGAGGAGCACCTGTAGTTAATAGAATGTAGCATCTCTAAGACCTACTAGCTCTCCTATAAATTGTGTGATAATCTGTGATACAAATAGTAGATGTTTTTATTCTGAGTCAGATAACCTCTGTGGACTTATCTGGAGATTTAACAATCCTTCTGACATAGATACACACACCTAATGCAAGGACATGGGGTCTGGAGAGCTGTTGTGGACTCTTGCACCTGTCTCTGCTCTCTGTGAGTCTTTCAATTGACTACACCATTGAAAGCTTTGATATCAGATTCTGTTCTGTGTGTTTCTGATTAGATAATCTTATCCTACAGGTTGCATTGTGCAGATACGGCATCACATCACAGTGAAATTCTTTCATATAAAATGTTTCAGAATAAGACATACATAGTTTGCTCATTCTGCAAAAATAGGGAAAAGCAAAATAAAGTATTTAAAAAGAAGCATCTTAGGAGAGATAAAAATATTAGAAAAAATGTTTTGAGATACTATGCAATGAAGAAACTATTGCTGTTCACAGACCCATCCCAACTCCAATGTACACACACAAAACCTCAGCTGGAGAAAGATACTCATTGTAAGTGATATTAACAAAAAGCTATTATGTTAAGTAATACTAAGAGAATAAAAGAAAAAAAAAACAGATCCTAAATTTGCTTACATTAAAAGAAGTATAGAATCATTTTATGTTCTTAAAAACTAGAAAAAATAATTTGACAAATGGTATATATTAAACGTTTATAGTGGATATAATGACAAATGCTTGTGGTTGAATCTATTCAGGAGATTCTATCTCAAAATAAAAAAGTAAAGAATGAATTTAGCTAATGAAAATATTGTAAGCGCAATTTCTTATAATGGAAAAGAATGAAAGAAAAAACACAGAGAAAGACAGAGAGAGACAGACAGACTGACAGACAGACAGACAGAGACAGGTTTAGAGAAAGAAAGGAAAATAAAATTTGTTAGCTAATAATAAAGAATACAAAAAATTCAACAAAACAGAATAGAGAGAAAACAAATTCAAATTGAGGTGGGCAAAAGCATAAGATCATTTCAAATTTTTCTATATATAATTAGAGAAACAGGATGATGTGGAGGATGGTAGAATTTGTATCCCCTGCCGAATACAATTAGATTGTTGTCCATGGATTAAACAAAAACTATAGAAAGACCAAAAGGCTTAAAACTTGTTGAGCCAAAGTTGAACACATGGAGACTAAGTGCGTGCGTGTGTGCGCGCGCGCATACACACACACACACACACACAGACACACAATTAGTGAGAGTGGCACACATCACATTTGGAAATGGTTAGGAAGAACTGTGAAGCCCAACCTGTGACAGGTGCCACCAAGTCTCCCTGGGCCTACTTTGCAGAGGACACTAACAGTTTTGGCCACTACGGTAGCCAACACTTAGTGCTCTAAGCTTCCAAGAGATGAGGCACTAGTAAACCTCCCACCCCAAGACAATGCTATCTCTTATGCATTAAAGTTTAGCATAATTTGTCCTCAGGAAAACTTAGGTTAGAATGCTGTCCTCAGTGTGGCAAGACTGGGTAGGGTTATCTTTGAGAGGTCTAATGTGCTTTAAGGTGAATTAAGCTTTTCTCTTGGGAGTGAGCTCGGATTTTCATGGGACTGTGTTGAGTATGGGGACAGAGAGGCACTTGAAAACTCAGCACCCCCTTGGCCTCAAGGGAAAGGAACACTGCCATCCACTTCAGATTGGGGGTTGTGTTGGAGACCTTCACCAGATGTTGCTTGAACGGTCATGGCCAGGAGTCAGATGGTGTTTTCTTACACATTTCTCATCCTTGTTCATTCTGATATAGCAAATCAAAATAAACAAAGAAGATATACAAAGGAAATAAAACATAGTATTGCCTGTATTTGTGGCAAAATTACTCATAATCAATAAGATATGGAAAATAAATATCTTTTGAAATAAGAATAGTTAAAGAGATTGTGGTACAGAAATATTATACATGATAAAACATTGTTAGGGCCAGCAAGATAGCTCAGTGGACTAAGTGCTTGTTTAGGCAAGGACAGGGGCCAGAGTTCAATCCCTGGCACTGCATGCCACATCCCCTGCTTCCAGGTGCACTGAGCTCATTAAAGGCTCTGGATGTGGTGGCACACACCTATAATAGGATCAATCACTATTAGTACAAGCTAGCTAGTGAGACCTCACACCAAAAAAAGAAAAACAAACAAACAACAACAACAAAACACAAAAAGAACAACAAAAAAATTGTTCAGTCATAAAGGAGAAAAAATTCTAATGACAGCACTGATAATCTTGAAGGACATTATATTATATAAATTAAGATATAAAATTCAAAATAAAGTTACAATCTTATAAATTATTTTAATGAGAGGAAAAATTTCTGGAGACATATTCAAATAGTAAATATGTTTGATCATGTTATGTAAGAATGTATTTTATATTTTAAATTAACTTACAGAGTAAATGCACACA
>PVKA01022963.1:0-36311 GCA_004027165.1 Ctenomys sociabilis | reverse complement strand
GAGGAGGGAGGGAGGAAGGATGAAGGAAGCAGGGAGGGAGAGAGGGAGGGAAGGAGGAGGGAGGAAGGAGGAAGGAAGGAAAGAGGGAGGGAAGAAGGAGGGAGGGAGAAAGGAAAGAAAGAAGGATTGAGGGAGGAAGGAAGGAGGAAGGGAAGAAGGAGGGAGAGAGGAAGAAAAGAGGAAAGAAGGAAGGGAGGGAGGGAGGGAGGAGAAAGAGAGAGAGAGAACAAATAAAGGAAGAAAAAAGAAAGGGAAATAACCTGGATAATTTTACTCCTGATTTCTGCTGGTCTATTGGAAAGAATAATTAATGCTTAAATTTTTTCTCTCCTTTTCAATTTTTTATATTTTTGACCAATTTTTCATGCTTATGTCTGTCAATCTTAAAAACTAATTTGAAGACAACACTATGAAACATAGCAAAATTATCACTTTGTTTGGTGAATTTCTGTATCATTTCTAGTGTTCATTTTCTTTTTACTATTTTTCCTTTTAAAAAATAAAGAACACATAGTACTTTAGTATGTATTACTTAAACATCAAATGACTTCCTTATTTTAAAATGTTATTTTTTTATTTATTGATATATGGTGTAGCTCTGCAGCTCAGACTCGTAGTGATCTTCCTGCCTCAGCCTTCCCAGCCCTGGGCTTACAGCCATGCACCACCATGTTGTTTCAGGACCTGCACGATGCACCTGGGCTTCCGGGGCCAGCGAGACATGTGGCATGGGAATCCGACTCTGGTCCTTGCACCTGTTAGGCAGGTGTTTAGAGAGCTGAGCTAGCCCCCAGCCTTCATGTGCCTTTCTGAGTAGGGTGCCTCTTGGCTCTTTTCAGTGTGAGCTTGGAGGAACAATTGACCTCAACCTTCGCTCACACAGCAGATGTGGACATTTAAATAACTACAATGGCTAATTCCTTAGGCCATGTTCTTCGTAGGTAGAGAAAGCAAATGGTGTCGTTGTCGGCTTGTCTGCATGTTCAGTTATGGCAGCACACCAAAAGTCAGGACCTGTCTCGTTCTTTAAAGAGTAGCTCTACCATGTTTACGTCAAACATCACAGCACACGTCACTGAACATCAGTCAGAGTTACTTGATCCTTGGATGGTAATATCTGCCACACTTGATTATTTTATTTTGTCTTGAATTCTCCCAAATGCCAGGAACAGTTTAACTTTTTCTGTTTTTTGTTTTTTCAACCACCTGAGCAACTTGTTTAACTTTGTCTTTTTAGGTGATGAGTGTGGGTCTGCCAGTGCTACATGGTTAATGCCCTATCACAACTGTCTCTCCCCTTGCTGAGCTCAAGCAGGGCTCAGTCCTCCACAGAAGGTGTCACTCCTGAAGATAATCCCTTTCGTTTGTAATGATGCATTCATAATTGTAGCTATAAATGAAAGGTATAACAAACCACTTCTCTCCTGGAAGCTTGCAGATTTTATTATCTTCTGCTAGTCAAATTCATTTCACTTCCAGTACTTTCACACTCTGGGCCAAATAAATGCTTTGCCTGGTCCTTGTTTTGATGTCTTGTCATGGAGAAGTGATTTCCAAAGGTGCACCCTCCTTCCCAGGACACAGGGTGCAGAGCCGATGGCTGACAGAGTCACATACCCACAGGAGGACCTGAGAGAGTCACTTCTAAGACTGGACGCTCCATGGTTGATGTGTAGAACCCAGGCAATTCAGTCACCTGGAAAGAAATGCGGTTTCCATGCAGATGAGCAGCCAATTTTTTGTAGAGTCATAGTCCTCAAAATCCCGTCCTCTGGAATACGTGCTGCAGACATCAGTGCCCTGAGCAGGCGCATGAAGCATGAAAAATGACAAGAGAAAGGGTTCTGAGGCTGAAGTGTAGGAGGTCTGCCAAAGCAAGCTCAGAGTCAGGCACTTACGGCATTCGCTGTATTTTTCAACATCTCTGGAAATTTTTTCTTTTGCTCTGGAAAAAAGTCGCTGACCTCCTCTAAGAACAGTGTGGGAAATCAATTGTTAGAAAGCCTTTAAAATGGCTCAGTGGAATATGCGCTTCTATGGTAAGCGCAAGGGCCTGAGTTCAATCCCTGGTTCCACCAAATAAAAGCCTTTAAAATATGAAAATAAGTATTTTTGTACAAAAAAAATCAATTCACAAAACTTAACTAGCCTCTATTAATTCAAAGCTTGTAGGTGCTATATTTATTATGACACTATTGGCTTTGGGTTTTAGATGAACAAACTTTTCAACCGAGTTCTCCATGAATAGTTTCTTACCTGCAATGGGACAAAACCCACGTATTTCAGTAATTGTGCATTGCGATTGCTTTAGTGCTTCTGCTACATGAAGAGTTAAAGGTAGAGAGCAACGGACCTGTCCCAGGGAAAGTGAAAAGCCCCTTACAAAAGAAATGTCCACTTAACTTCTAGCAGTTCTATCACAGCAATTTATTCCATGTGGATAATTTTCTAAGAATAGCTTCCATAATATTATATATTTTTCCTTATATTTTTGTAAATATAAACTGATACAAATTTACTTATTTATTTATATATATATTTTTTATTTTTAGGGAAGGGTCTACAGGGTGTTCAGGGTCTCACTGCTAAGATCGGACACATTGTGATCCTCCTGTTTACAGTCCCTCGAGAGCTGGGATAGGTGCAAGCCACCACGCCCAGTCTCAGCCCACCCTGGGGGCTGGGCTGGCATGGCAGGCTCGGGGATCGAACCCTGGCCAATGCCGTGTCTGCCTAAGAAAGCGCTTTAATCTGCCGACCTATCTGGCCAACCCAGTAATGTGTTTTCTTGAACTCCAGGAAAATGTTTCAGCCTTTTGACTGTGGAGCATGAGTTCCCTCCTTCACACTGCGCTTGCTCCGTGGAGCCTCAGGAGCATGCTGGAAGATGCTCAGATGCTCAGGATGCGGAGGAGCAGGGAAGAGGAAGATGTGTCTTGCCGGTGGGCACCGCAAGGAGGGAGGCCCATGTGACATCCTGCAGCAAAGGAGACACAGGCCTGAGCGTTCTGTGGAGACAGAAGGCATAGGGGCTCATCAGCACTGTAAACTCTCTGACATGAAGTCCAGGAAAGGCTGCTGGACCCTCGAAATTCTACTACATAGAACTTGTGGCCAAGGAAGGGCTTAATCTCACAGCACTGACTTCCACTGTTAGTTGGAGAAAGGGTTGATGTGACTGGTACAGACTGAAATGGGCTCTGGGACCGGAGGCTAAACTACGCCAATTGTGGAACAAACAGAATCTCCCTCTGGAGGGCCTGAAGACATGGAATTTATAGAGATGTATATTTTCCAATTTGGAAGAAGAAGTCTCCAAGAGAAACAAAATAGCAGAGCAACGCAATTCTAATAGTGATAACATTTGCCACTACGGTGCTTTCTGTGATTCAGACTTAATTGCCAAGGTCATATTTTTAGGTTATTTAAATAAAATCAAAGCATTGATTTAGCCATTTAAACAATTTTTAAAAATCCAAAGAGTTGACTTAGAGCCATCTCTCTTTTTAAACTGATCTGTATATTGCTAATTTTTGTTCAACACCGTCGGTTTACGCATCTGTAATTCTATAAACACTACTTTGAGTCTGGCCTTCGTCATGGGTGGGTATTCCTCTCCACATACGCTGCCCAAAACCTGTCCCACAGCTGCCCCCATGAGCTTCGTTGGGGGATCTGATGAGCCTGAAGCTGCTGCATTGCTGCGTGGACAGTTGGGCTTCTGCAATGGGAGAGTCTAAGCATTTAATCTAATCATTTAGCCTGCTGCTCAGATATAGCTTCGAAGTGGGAAGAATGTTTTCTTCCTCATTGGGATTCTGAGACTAACATAGATTTTCACACAGTCTTAAAATTCGCAACCATTGAAGCAGGGCATAAATCATGAAAATGAATGATTGTGTCTGTTTGCACCACTCTTTTGCCAGCAGCTAGAGTAACTAGATTCCAACCGCTCAGCTTATGTTTGTTTAGTGTTCAATGACAGAAGATCCAGTATTCCCACAGTCAGACATGTGGATGCCTAGATGGCTGCAGCTCTCACGCACGTGCAGTGCTCATCAATAAATATTTGTGGAAGGTGGAAGAGGAGACACAAAGAAGCACAGCAGAAAACACTTGCTTTGTGTTGCTGAAATTTTAGAGTTCAGACTGAAGACAGAAAGGTGAACCATGTCCAGAAAGTGACAGTGGTACACTGGTAGGAATGGCTTCTAGCAGACACTCACCTAGAGAGGAAGTGAGCAAGTGTGACCTGAGACAAGATCTCAGAATGCAGAGGGAGCACTCTGGGCGAAGCATCCTAGACAGAGGCGCAGGTCTGGGAGACACTGCAAGCTGGAGCAGTTGGGGTGGAGCATGTACGAGCGAGGCAGGAGCCAGCTCATCGAGAATGGCATTGCAGAGCCCCAGCTCAGTGGTGAATCAATAACCGGATTTTATTATAGCAATGGGAAATGTAAAAGACTGTTCCTTTTCTATGTAAGGAACTGGTAGCTACATACAGCAAGCATAGAGGTGGGAACTTATAGGTACAATACCTAGGATACAATTGCCAGCCGCGAAAGGGACTTCTCCCTCTGGATAGAAGTACAGGACAAAGACAATTCAGGAAGCCAGCCTTGGTGTACAGTCTACAAGTAAGAGTTTCTTTTTCTGTATTTTAGGGAAGGGTCTATAGGTTGTTCAGAGTCTCACTACTAGATCAGACTCATAGTGATTCTCCTGTTCACAGCCTTCCAAGAGCTGGGATTATGGTTGTGCACCACCATGCCCAGTCTCAATTGCTATCTCAGTGAGCCCTAGGGGCGGGGCCAGCATGGCACACCTGGGGATCGAACCCGGGCCCCTGTCCCTGCTTGCAGATGCTTTAATCCACTGAGCTACTTGACTAGCCCTCCTGTAATTAAGAGTTTCAGTTACACTCGGGCACCTGTATATCTACAGGTAATGAAAGGGCCAGCACTATCTGTAATTCTGTGTTCTGAGTGCTCTGAATTTTAACTTTTTTCTTGTGGGTTGCAGTAACCTGAGTACCATGGCCAATGGCAACCCAAGGGATTCTTATAGATGAATCTTCAGGGAATCGGTAGTTGGAAATGGAAGGGAAAATTGCTTTTGGGCTGATGCGAATGAGCCTTGCTGCCTGGATATAGCAGTATGAATGGTCCACTTGATGACTCTGTTACTGTTCTGAACTTTCAGTTAAGATTTGCACCAGTCTATGATTGAAATTGGCGTTCTGACAAGAGCTACGTAGGTAAAGAGTAATGAGCTGCCTGGAGATTTCATCCTCAGAGATATCCTTAATCTTATGCTCCTGATCCAATCTATACAGACCTCTCCTGCAGGGCAATTAAAATCATTAAATAACAGATGCCAGGAGAAAAAGCAAGGAGAACACATTGTACATGCAGATCTTCACAAAAAGCAGCCTAGGTATTGAATGCTGGGATTTTCCCAGCTCAGTAATGATCAGCGAATTTGCCTGCAGAAAATGTTTGCAGTGTGCCAAGTTTATGAAGGTTCTGCTGAATCAAAACTGGATATAAACAATGTGCCTTGTGCAAAGCTTCTTCATCCAGAAGGATGACTGTCTGCATTACTGTGGCCAGACCACGAAAAAAGTATTTTTATGTGTGATAGAACAGTCTGATTAAATCACTAAATAAATCATTTCAATCTACAACATTCTAAACAAAGAAGTCATACTTAGAATTGCAGCAGGTATTCCATTCTGCATTCACTGATAATCTTCTTTGTATGAAGCCTTTTTTTACTTAATACACAAATATTTACTTACCTACTTATCAGCTGACTTTGTATACCATGATATTTCTTATCAATACATAACAATTGACCATAATTATTATTCAATCTTACTAACAATCAATTCTCTTATGCAATAGAGCAGCACAATTTCTCAAAATAATCTCATTTTAACAAGTTATTTCTGTCAAATATGTGCTGAAAAACACTAGAAAAAGTGTCTCTGAGGCAAGATCCACATGAAAATCATATAGAAGTGCTGGAAAAGATTTAGGTTACAGTCTCATGTCTAAACAAAATGTGATCAAAACACAAAATGAGTTTAAATTACAAATAAACAAATGATCTTAGTAGATAACATATTGTCACTGAACTCCTTCAAAATACCTCTTGCTTTGAACACAGTTCACTAACATTTTTCTCACTCTGAAGCAGTTCTAGAAGTCATCGTCCTTCAGTCTTTTCATGGTTACCTGAATCTGGAATTGTGTGTGTGTGTGTGTGTGTGTGTGTGTGTGTGTGTGTGTGTGTGTGTGTGTGTGCCTGTGTGTTTGGTACTGGAGACTGAACTCAGCTCTTGGCACATGTCAGGCAGGTACTTGGGCCGCTAGCTGCATCCTCACCTGGATTGTTTCAAAATGTATATGGCAATGTCTGCTAATTAAAGACACCAAAATCCACCTTACTCACTAGATCTAGCAGTGTGAAACTTCTGTCTCTTCCCCAAAGCCAAAGTAATGATGCGAGATCAGCATTCATAATACACTCAGAACTGAAAGGCAGAACAGCAGCTCCACTAAAGACCCTCAGTGGAGATGACTTCCTGCATAGGTGCATTTAGATGGAATAAGTGTGTTGGAAGAGGGAACAGTAGTTTGTGGTATATTAATGGGAATGTGTCTTTTACTGCAAAATTTTTAAACCATTTTCCAAATCATATCTGCCTGCTCAGGATAGAGAAAAGATATGGTAAGTATGATGTGGACAGAGCCAGTTATGTAATTTGACCAATTTCCCAGAAGAATTATTTTTTGAGAATTTTGACAAAACGATGCAAACTGTATGTTGGGTAATGAATATCTGTGAAGAGCTGTGGTAGTTTTGGAAATAGGGAGTTAATATACAAGTGCAGATGGTTGAGCTTCTAGACATTGAAAGTAAGAGTGACTGAAGCAGAGATGACTGAAAAAGCACACAGAAAAGTAGAGCTCTCTGAAAAATCAGAAGGTTAAAGCCTAGAATACCCTCGTAAATCAATGCAGAAATGTTGACTGTATAGCTGAAAGTGGTAGAAAATACAGTTCATGATCTGAAGACAGGTAATATTGGATTTATCCATCACATGATAAGCTCAAGGATCCTAAATGCACTAAAGTTTTGATAACAAAGATATAGAAAGCAAAAATGTAAGAGAGTTTTCATGACCTCCAGTTTGGCACCCTAAAAGCTTAATGATTCTCAGGAATCCTGTGTCACTGTGAGAAACACAAGCTCGGCAGGATTTTAACCAAAGTTGGAAGACCTAAGGTGTTTATGCATGCACACTCAGCAGCAGTTCGTAAGGACTGCCTAGCAGAAGGTAATTTCTAGACAGACTGCACTGCCAGGAGCGTTAGCAAAGTGAATTCCTGGAGCCCAAGAGTAAAGCACTGACCCCGATGCAAGTATCTGTTGTTGGAAATCAGTCTGCTAATGATTAAAGTGACAACAGAGTCTCAGCGGGTGGCTGAAGAGCAACCACAGGACCACACCACTGCAGTTATCCAGGGGCCCAACCAGACCTCAATCACTGATATGTGCTCGTAGCATCCTGAATAAATTTCATGCTCATTTGAAATGCTAAAAATATAGTAAAGTTCAAAGCAAATGTGAAATAAAATACTGCAAGGTATTGCTGTAATACTCATACTGAGAAGAGCAAATCTATTCAGAAAGTAAAGGATGGATCTACATAAGTTAACAAAGACAGCGTGTCATAATCCGAAGGTGTAATACATACCTGAAATGCTGGAAGGGCTGTGGAGAGAAAGGAATCCTTCTCAGGGAAAAGAGAGCTCTGTGGTCTAAGTGCCTGCCTGGCAAGTGTAAGGACTCAGGTTCAATTCCAGATACCTCATGCTGTGCTGGCCCAGAACCCCGGGTGGGCTGTGCTGTACCGAAAGTGGACGTGGCGGCACACACTCATAACCCCAGTGCTGGGGAGGCTGAGACAAGAGAATCACTAAGAATCTGAGCTGTGTAGTGATTTCCTGTACCAAACAAATAAATGAACAAACAAAAAGCAAATATTTAAAAAAGAAACTTCTCCATTATTGGTGGTACAACCATTACGGAAATCAGTGTGAGATTCCTCAAAAAGCTGGGAGTACAGGTCCCATTCAACCCAACTATTCCCCTTCTGAGTATTTTCCCAGAAATATTGAAAGCATCATACCATGGTGATGTATGTGCACCCATGTTTACAGAAACACAATTTGTCATAGCTAGATCCTGGAAACAACCCAGATGTCCATCAACTGAAGAATGGACTGAAAAGATGTGGTACTTTTATACAATGAACTATTAGAAAGACAAACTCAAGCCTTTTAGAGGCAGATATACACAGCTAGAGACAATACTCACAAGTGAAATAAATCAGATCCACATGTGTAAACATCTAATTGTCTCCCTACTGTGAAAAATGGAAAGTATAAATAAAATCTAAAAGGTACAATAGATACTATGAAAGGGAGAGAAACTGTTCAAAGGGTAGGAACAACTGGTATGAATGAAAGGAGAAAAAGAAGGAAGGGGAAAATATATAAGTTTTCCCTTCTTTCTTTATACATACAGCTTGGGTTCCTGTGCTTCTGATTTCTACTGGTCTATTTAAAGGAACAGTTAGGGCCAAGGAGGTGGCTCAGGGCCTGAGTTCAATCCCTGGTTCCACCAAAAAGAGAGAGAGAGAGAGAGAGAGAGAGAGAGAGAGAGAGAGGAACAGCTAATGCTTAAGTGATTTTCTTTTTAACTTTTGACCAATTTTTGAATGCTTGTGTTTAGTAATCTAACAACTAATGCGGAGACAACAGTACGCAGTATAGCAACCGCCAATGAATTCCTGTCATTTTGTTTCATGAAACTGTGTATTGTGTCTAATGTGTTTTTTAATGTTTGTATTCTCTTTAGAAAATAAGAAAGATAAATCAAAGTGTTCACCACACAAAGAGAACAAAAACGGGATGGAATGAGCAAACGCCACAATGGTATCTCAACTCAGTATAACCAATTTGCTAAAAACACGTATAAACTACAAATAATGACTAAAAATGAGAGTGTTGCAAGGGTGTCATTTGCAACACGTAAAGCCATGAATAGGTTTATAAGTGTTATCAAGCACAAAAATTTTGCAGTCCTTTGGTAATTAAAGGAAGACAAGGGAGGTTCTCTCCTTTATTATTTTCAAATTAGCAAATATTTAAATAGGGAATAATCACTGTTGCCAAGGAGTCTGCTAAGAATAGTTTCACACATTCTTAGAAAACAAAAAAATAAGCTTTAATTTATTTTATTTTAAAGAGACAATATCTAAAATTCCAAAACAAGATAGGGGCTTGCTTGCTTGCTTGCTTTCTTTCTTTCTTTCTTTCTTTCTTTCTTTCTTTCTTTCTTTCTTTCTTTCTTTCTTTCTTTCTTTCTTTCTTTCTTTCTTTCTCTTCCTTCCTTCCTTCCTTCCTTCCTTCCTTCCTTCCTTCCTTCCTTCCTTCCTTCCTTCCTTCCTTTCTTCCTTCCTTCCTTCCTTCCTTCCTGCCTTCCTTTCTTCCTTTCTTTCTTTCTTTCTTTTCTGCTTTCTTTCTTTCTTTTTGTATTTTAGGGAAGGATCTACAGGGTGCTTACAGTCTGACTACTAGATCGGATTCGTAGTGATCCTTCTGTTTACAGCCTCCCAAGAGTTGGGATTACAGGCGCGTGCCACCAACCTCAATTGACATCTCAGCTCACACGGGGGTGGGGCCAGCACAGCAGGCCCAGGGGTCAGACCCCTCGCCTCTGAGCCTGCTTGCAGGTGCTTTAATCTGCTGAGCTTTTTGGCCGACACTCAAAACTACATAATAAAAGTGTGACAATTGTTAATATTGTATATTCCTTTCTGTGAATTAGTTACTCAGAGTATAAGATATCAGGATTTAATTGCTCAAACAATATTAGCACAAATCTTTCTTTTCAGTGAGCTAAGGAGCTTATTAGCATAAGTATTTTAACACACATATGCTGCTTTTGCTGCTGCTGTTGTTTGCCTGCTTGCTTTTTCTTCTTTTCTCCTTTCCCTCACATCCGTTTCTTTTTTTTTTTTTTTTGCTCTTTTTTTATTTTTTATTTTATTGAAGTACAAATATCCGTCAGACAGTTTCAAGACACCACAACAAGACAGATTCGTTAAATTAATACATTGCAAACTGTTTTCATAATGTTTTGGTATCATACAAGGTGCATACATGATATTATATTTACAGACATTAGTATAGCAGATGTCTCTTATCAGTAAATTAAGAGTGTAGCTGCTTACTTACCTTATTTTTTATACCTGAATTATATCAAAAATTCAATAATTATTTTCCTAGTGGATGACCATAGTACTAGAAGCCGACATAATATCCTGTCCAACCACCATTAGTGCAGATCTTGCCTCTCATAGGATTATGTAAAAGCACAGCGTTATCTATCCCAACTGTACTGTCTATACACACACATCATGATTTTTCCTTTCTATACCCCTTCCTTTGTCTACACCTGTCAAAGGTGGGCACTCCATTGTCATTCAACTAACTTAGGTGCTTGAACTCGACACCACAATCCATCACAGTCCAGCATTCCACAACAATAGTGAGCTATTCAAAGAAATTGTGGACCATAGCCATTTACAGCTCACCATTTCTTTTTCCTTTTTGAGCAGTTTTTTCCCTTTCCCAATATCAATTGTACATTTTGAGTCTTATTTACTCTTTCAGCTTCTCACACTGAGGAGACTGTATGATCATGCACATGTGCCTCTGTTTAGTTTTCTTATTAGTGTGGTCTGGAGCCGCGTCCATTCATTGCAAGCCTCCAGTTTGCCCTGCTTCCAGGTAGTCAGCAGGAGGTGCTCTGTAAGATGTCCTTGACATCTGAGATGTGCTGTGCTGTGCGGAAGAAGCAAAGTGAGATTGCAGATAGAAGTGAAGTTTTCAATAACTAACTTGAACATGTGGCGATTATCCTGAGTCACACAGAGAAGTGCATTCTTCACCAGCTCCATTCAGAGTAGAAGAGGAGGAGCCGTGAGGACTGAAGCACCTTGGGGCTTGAACAAGAGAGGGACCATGCACACAGGAGGGCCAGGAAGCCCTGGAAATGAGAAAAATGAAAGACAATTCCCTCCAAAGGCAGGGGAGGTACTCGGCTGCATAAGCGCCTGCCTGGCAGACACAAGGTCTTGAGTTTGATGCCCTGCACCACATGCTGTGCCAATCCTGGCAAGCTGGACCCAGAACCCTAGAGCACCATGCATGGTGGCACATGCTTGAAATCCCAGCACTAGGGAGGCTGAGACAGGAGGACCACTATGAGTCCAAGCTGCATAGTGAGAACCTGTAGCAAAAAAAAAAAAAAAAAAAAAAAGTTTCCTCCTAGGACATTCAGAAGAGAAACAGCCTGGGTAACACTTGGGTTTCAGCCCATTGAAACCTGCACCATATCTTGGCCCTACAGAACTATAAGATGATGTGTAATAATCCCTCGGTTCACAAACCCTGGAACAATTCAGTTTGCCCACAGGTGCTTTGCAAACTTCGGTTTCAGGGATCCTGAACTCTGCATCAGGTGACAAACATAACTGTGGCCATCTTTCCCATATGAACACTAATGTGGCAATCATACAAGAATAGAGAGCAAATTAAGTTCATAAGCGAAATGTCACTGTACTGACATATAAGCAATGAGCTAGTGGCTTTTTCCTATATAGAACACACTATTTGTCATGCTGTCTAATCAACTGATTTTTGTAAAGGCTAAAATAGGTAACTTATGGAACCATAGTAGAAAGCATCTTAGGATGTTTATTATTTTAATGATGCAATAATTATGTTAGATGAGTCAGTTTAAAATATGTATCTTGCAACGTTCAAGGAAGGTGGAAGAATGAAATGTGTGTGTACTGTACCTGTTCAGTGTCTTCAGGGAGAGTCCACTAGAGTTTTCATTGGAAGTGATGCCGGCAGCTGGGACAGCTACCTATTCTCTCAATGACAATTTAGCTCACACATTTTAAATGAAGAAAGTCATCAATAAAAGACTCCGTGGAAGGTTTGCTTGGTGAGGTAGTTCCTTTTTTTTAGCTTTTTGATAGCATTCTTGTTTCAATATGGTGCATGGAATTTTAGCTAGGAGCTGAAGGATGAAGCCAATATGGTCCTTGGCAGAAGAGAGTTGGGAAAAACCTAAGATTTGCTTAGGAGCAGAGTCAGCCAGCTCCCAGGAATGTCATTTAGTAGGTGTCTTGAGTATCTGAGCCGGTTTGCAGCTAAAAACATTTTACGGGGATGGCTGCCAAGGCAAGCTGGCTTTTGCGATGTCCACAAACCAGCTTCCTGCAGACTGCTTTTGTCTACCAGTTGGCTCTCACGTTGCCACCTCTGGCACCATATTTAACCAGTGTTTACTGGTTTTATGTGCAGGCGGAGAACAAGCAGCCCATGGCTTTCAGCAAATGCGGGAGCTGGCCCTCACTGTTTGCTGACACACTCAGACATACATTTATGGGTAGATCACTAGAGTTTAAAATGCTGAGTTAAATGAGAAGCTCTTCCAAGGTAAATTGTGAAAGGGAGGCACATTCACATAACCATAGCATGTTTATAGTGGTGCTTCAAAGAGCATTTTAATGTGATAGGAAATGTGACCTCTTTTTTTTTATATCACACAGATTTGCAATTACAATATCATGAAGCTTTAGACCAGATTCTATTACTTTTTCATATTTAATTCAAAATCAGTTCTCCTTTTGATCCATATTTTATTAGAAACGCTAGTACTGGGGACAATTGAGCAGTCATGTTCAAAAGAAAAAAATACATAAAAATATATTCAAAAAAGAATAGCCATGGGGCTGGGGGAGATAACTTGGCAATCTAGGCAGCTGCATGGCAAGCACAAGGAACTGGGTTCAATACCAAGTGCCACATACCATGCTGGACTCCTGCCAAGCCAGCCAGCGAAACCAGGCATGGTGGTGCAAACCCATGATCCCAGCGCTGGAGAGGCTGAGACAGGAGGACCAGTCTGTACCAGAGAGAGAGAGAGAAATAGAGAGAGAAGAAAGAGAGAGAAAAAGCAAGCAAGAAGAAAGAAAGAGAGAAAGAAAGAAAGAGAGAGAGAGAAAGAAAGATGATAGAGAAAGAAAGAGAAAGAAAGAGAGAAAGAGAGAAAGAGAGAAAGAAAGAAAAAGAAAGAAAGAAAGAAAGAAAGAAAGAAAGAAAGAAAGAAAGAAAGAAAGAAAGAAAGAAAGAAAGAAAGAAAGAAAGAAAGAAAGAAATTTCCCAGGAAGACCTAAGTGGAGCAATAGTGAAATAGCCATGGGCAAAAGTTGGCTGCTTGGCCCCACTGACCTATGGGAGAGGGAGCAGGGGAGTGCGGACAACTCTCTCACTGCTTCTGGGTGCTGTTGGCCAGGTCTTGCTGAGGCACTGATTTCACCTCCTTTGCATGTGTACCCAGTGGTGGGATTCGTGAACAGGTCATCCTACTTTTAGTTCTTTGAAGGAACTACCTGTTGTTTTTCGCAATGGCCATGCTCATTATAGTCTCTGATCTGACAGACTGATGGCATAAACCTGCAGTGGAACAGTGACTACTAGAGATCAGGGGAGCACAAAGCAGAAGGGTTGGGGTGAGGCTGACCCATGGGCCCTACATTGGGTTGGCTGTGACTGAGAACTTCTGATATGCAGATGTACCCCAGGGTGACAAATGATAAGGATAATTTATTATTTACTTTAAAGGCTGGTAAAGAGAGCTTGAATACTTTCACCAGAGGGAAATGGTAAATGTTTGATAGACAGATGTTCAAGATGACTGAAATGTTATGTCATATATACCTGTATCAAAATATCATCTCATAAATTGCACAATTTTGTCTTTTTATTTATGAGGTTAAAATGTAATTTCAAAGCAAAAAATGAGACCCAATTCACAGAATTCTTGTGGTGATATAGCATATATAATTAACCTGTGATAAATACAAACTATTATTGCCCACTTAGGTAAATATGAATGATTGCATTTTAATATGTGAATAAAGTACTCTTGCTTACGAGATAAAAATGGTACAATAAGAAAGCAGATCCATGGGATATCAACAGCACAAAGCCTACATTTGTAAATAGATGAGGGCTTTGGACAGGAGAGTCCAACCTGCCATTGTACACCAAGCACTGTGTAGCTTTGGGGAGTAATGGCTTGAAGACCAAACACTGATTTAGAATCTACTGTTTCAACAGTTCACAGGTAACTGTCCTCAAAAAGACAACAATAGAATAAAAACTGCAATTTCCAGGGGTATTTTAGACTTTATACTAAAGTACAGACTTGCACTCCAAAGGACACATGTTCTAGCTTCCTGGGTCTTCAGTTTTCATCTCCATTAGCAGTCTTTCCTCTGGTTACCTCTAAGATCTACATGGCCGCGGTCTATCTAAGTCCACTGTCCTCACAGCTCTGTTCCAGTTTGTAGTTGGTAACATTTGGTATCTCTCATCAGAAGCATGTTGTAAACTTTTAAGGCAAATTGCAGCAGCATCGCATTTTGTGAGTCGTGGCTGCTGCGACTCTGTGTGGCGCAGCAGGGCGGGCAGCTGTGCTCGGTGAGAACTGTCAAACGACCAAGAGGCAACTTGACCCAAGGCGGGAGTGCTGCCAGAGGTTACAGGAGAGCTCTAGCGACATGCAGAAGGGGCGAGGAGCTTTGCCCGGAGGGTGAGGAGAAAGGCCTCGAATGCTGCCCCGCGGGACCCCTGCTCTAGTCCAAGGACACATCAAGGACCACGGAGAGAAACTTCAAAGACCACATGAAGAAAGAGATGATGCCTTTCTCTGCATCACTCTCAGAATTCCTGCTTCCTTTCCTGTTGCTTTGAATGTGGCAAACCCTAAATTAGATCGTGGAGGTTAAACTTGCAAGGGGTTTCTGCTCCAGAAATGTGGAGAAGGCCTTTGCTAATTGGAAGCTCAGGCTCTGCTCATGAATTTCTTTGATGGAATTTCTCAGGCTACTTCCAAGGAAGTCTCTTTGAACTACGTTTCTTAAAATGAAAATGTCCTGTGTGGGGGCCTTGGGGACCTTGCTAGTGCTGCGGCTTTGAGTCTGACATCTTGTAGTTGACCCAGGACCTGCGAGCATGTTGCTGAGCCCATCTCTGTCTCAGCGTTTCATCAGTGAAGTACAGCAAAGAATGTGTGGCCCTCAGAGCCCTGAAAGGATCAAGATAAGGGCCATGAAGAGCACCCAGCATCCAGCGACAGCTCAGTGGTCTTTTTCGTGTTGCTCACCTGGTTTCTTGTCACTTAATTTATTCTTTGAGGAGAAAGTACAGGGGGAAAAGAATAAGTTTATGTCATAGTGTTGCCTAAGGCCATCCTGGGAAGATGACTTGTATTTATAAAAAGTGAAGATAGTAAAGAGAACAATTATGACAGTTATTTTAAACTTCCTACTGCTCTATTATGTAAGTAATCAAATGGAGATGTTTTGTCATATAACAGTTCACTGTGAACCTTGTGACAGAGCTGGGAGCCTGGCTCTGTCAAATAAGCACTGAGGCAGCATAAATCAAGGTCAGGGTCCTGACTGAGCAATCCCTGCCTTTCCAGACTCCACTATCCTCATGCCCTCTCAGCGCTTGTGCACGCTCTGGGCGCAGTGCTGTTTTCAGGCCTCCTGTGGGGGGAGCCAGCCCACACCACACCGCAGCCCTCCAGCTACCTCTCCGCAAATCTAGGACTCTCATGGAGAATTTTTCAGTATTTCAATGCAAACGAGAATTCAGCCATCTAAACCACACCTAGACATGAAATTTTAGCTAGCTAAGGATAACATTTTTCAGTAGGTAAGCATGTAGCTGCACAGATCTCTGGAAATACCGTACCCCAGGATAGCGTGGCATTTTGTGGTTTGCTGAAACCATGCAGCATTCTCAGCCACAGTGATCAGAAATTCATTTATTGATTTGGTCAACCTTGACCAGACCCAATTCTTAACAATTTACACTATAAGTTAGTATAACTTAATTGGTTCTCAAACTCTTGAGCTATTATGTAAGACAGTTCTGAGAGAAACAGACTTACAATATAATAACAATACCTTAAAATAGCTAAGAATGAGAAGTGTCTCTTTCATAGCCATGATAGTCTTGGTAATCATAAAAATATATAATATTCCTGTGCACCGTTATCTCCAGGAAGTCACAGTTAACCTTTTGCTTCCCTTCAATGCCTGCTGCTGAGCTAATAGAACTGACTCCCCAACACCATCTCCAGATATTTCTTTCATCTCTGGAAAGTTGCACCACTGAGGCATCATGCCTGGGCTTGGGTGAGACAGTCAAGCTTTACATTTAAAATGTAAAATTGTTCAGTAGAAACCTGAGGGTCAGGGAGATAGCTCAGTAGAATAAGTGTTTGTCTGGCAAGTGCAGGGTCCTGAGTTCAATCCCTGGTAACACACACACAAAAAAAAAATCAAAACAAAACCTGAGAAAAATGTTTGAATAAATTCAATATAAATATTTGCCTAGGATTTTTTTTTTTTTTTTTTTTTGCGGAACCAGGTATTAAACTCAGTCCCTTGTACTTTGCCAGGGAAGAGCTTATTCCACTGAGCCATCTCCCTGGCCCCCTGCCTAGGAAATTAATAGAACTAATCCATCACTTTGCTATTTGTGTATTAAGCAGGGCTTGGAAGTCACTGAGTGTCCCATAGCAGTCTGTGACAGTCTTGGTCATCATGTTTATCAAGCCACTGGGATTGTTACCTAGAAACTAGCAAACATTCAACTGCTAAGTTTTGAAATATATTACAATAAGTATCCAATACAGTTTGAGTAATTTACTACTGTAGGGTACACAGGCACCACGCTGTTGGTAATCTTAAGCAGTAAGTACTTTACCATAATGGAGCCCCCGAAATAAATTCACATTGAACCCAATTCTCACAAGAACTGCATCAGTCAGTGTGTTATTAGAGAAATAGACATAACAGAGGAATACAAATATATGACAAAATATCCAACATCATTGAAAGAGTAAGTAAAATCTGAATGATACCGCAGATACTGTGAAAGGGAAAGAAGCTGGGATAAAGGAAAGGGGAAACAAAAGAAGGAGGAGGGGAAAAGAAATATATATGCACATACGTAGGATTGTTGGGATAACCACATTGCTGGTTTCTGATGGTCTATTGAAAAGAGTAGTTAAGGAGTAATTGTTTTCTTTCTCTACCTTTTAAATTTCTATAATTTTGACCAATTTTGTACGCTTATATCTGGTAATCTGAGCAGCTGATGTAAAGACAACACTACGCAGTATAACAACCACTGTTGAAATCCTGTAATTTTGTTTAGTGAAATATTTCAGTTTCTAATTTTTTTATTATTTTTTTAATTCTCTTAAACAAGGAAAAGAAACTCACCAGAGTGCCTTCAGTGATCAGCCAGAGTCAGATGAGGATGTGTGCAGAGAGCTTCTGTCTGCACAGTGAAGACCTCAGCTTCCAGCCCAAGGTCTGGGGCTCGCTGCAGTGTTATGAAGGTCCATATTAGAAGGCTGGTGGATCCACGACAGAAGCTAAAGAGTCTGCACAGGCAGCCAGAAGGCAATGTCCAAGTGAGGACAAAGCCTAGAGCTCCTCCCAAGAGCAGAAGCAGGGCTGGCTTCTGCATGGCCCCTTCATGCACCCAAGTGGCAAGCCAGCCTGGGTAGGTCCTCTACACCTAACGGTATGGAACTGCTGAGCTGGTGGGGGTGAACTTCTGAATTTCTCAAGAGGACACAAGCAATCAAATATCACAAGTGTCTTTCAATGACTGGACATATTGGGAAAATGCAACTATGATAAAAGAACATCTCTAACAGAAAAGATCATGCAGAGACCAGAAGTGGTTAAACATATCTTTACGAGTATAATTTTGTGGTAAATTAGAGAAGAAAGCCACTTTGCATTGTAAATTTTAAATTATATACATTTTCAATCCAGAAAATTTTCCAGATCCCCAAAACATCCTCAAATATGGAATTGCTTATTTAATGAAACGGTCTTTTTCACCATAATTATTCCTGAATGTATGAACACTACTTGTTTTGCAGAATTCCTCCTGGAATTCTTCTGTGATATTTCCCCTTTCAAGGGCAAGTCTGATCTGCAAGTGTTTCACACAGAAGCCAGCTCCCAGCATTTGAAGACGGCTGAAATGTCCCTTTCCTCTGTGTCACTACTACTGGGCCTTCCAGCAGACTGTGTTTTCCTAGATCCTCTCCCCCTGGAAAATGAATTTTACTTTGTGGGAATCTGAACAGAATATATTATTCATACTCAGATAAGCTACAACACTGAATGTGACATAATATCCTCTGTATCATGACATCTGAATGAGACTGAAGACATCTTTTCCCATGACACATATTTATGTAAATCTATCATCTTTATCATCATTTAGTCTGGTTTTCAGAATAGGTGTTTGGGAAGTAAAGATGATGGAACACTTTAACTTATTTTTTGCCATACTTGTTTAGAAGAAACTAGATGAACTGAATTTATATTTTGCAAATTAGGTGTTCATATTCAGTTCAGATTCTCAATCTACAGATAGTATTCCACACACATTCCCGATCTTCAGCATAATTACTCACACTAGGGAATGGGAGACTCGAGTTTCAGAAGCAGGAATTTCAATAGGAAGTTCAGAAAAGTGGAATTGCTAAGAAGGCTTCCATGAGTCAGTCTTAGCAGTGGAGGCTGACATGATTCTTTCTGAGTTGTGAGTCCGTGGATGGCACTCAGGAGAGACTGGCACGAAGAGCCCCACATGCATGAGTAACAAATTTAGCACATTTGCCTGCAATTTGAGATTCGCCAGCCTGAAGAACAAAGTATTTCTTGTATTATTAATAATAATGAAAATGAATAGCCTTTGATTATTCTAATTATCTTCAAATTTCAAAGTTCTCTTGATTGCCTCATATTACATTTTTATTTAGCAACATTAATGTTCTTCATTTTTGGACAAAATAGAGTTCTAAAACCACTGTAAAACTTTTGACCTGTCAATCAATAAATTTCCTCAAGGTCTAATGCCATAAGTGGAACATTTTTATTTTGAACACTTTTGGATTCAGAAATCGTGACTCTCTCCTTTGCGTAGTGAGGAAATAGCCTCAGATATGTGAAGCTAGGGCCTGTGTACTGCCTCTTTGTGCCTGTTCCCCCTTGTCAGGAGGATGTTTTTCTCATCACAGAGGTTTTGCATGCCTCAATACCTTGTAATACTCTCCTCTGCACAGCTGTCACATCTTCAAGCATTAGCAAAAGGAGTTAGCACGCAGGCACAACGTGAGTTACACAGGAACAAAACAATATGACTGGTAAAATCTGGCAAACAGAAGCAGATCATTTTTCAAACTCACAGAAAGCATTAAGGCTGCGACCTGCTGTCCTCAGGTTTCTAGGACTACAGACATGGTGATAAACTGAAGGAGAGACCAAGGCATCTACCAGCCCTAGCAGGCTTGCTTCCCCATTCTCAATGCATGTAGAGCCAGTATGGGATTGTGGCTCTTACATACTGTTGTTTCTGCATTTAGACTGCTAACAAAATCTCAGTCATCAACATTTAAATAGCCTTTGAGATGGGAACTTAGAAAACGGCCACATCCCTGAGGCCAGTTACTAAAATAGAAGTCAGATTGGTGGCCAGCTGCTCAGATGTGTCCTGTATGTGGCTTTTTGTTGGGCTTGCAGTGACATTTAAAGAACCACAACTTCAGGAGAAGCAGTCATCAGACATGACACTTTATATATAAAGAGCAGATTTCTTTCAGAAGTGGGCTTCTCTGGCCACACAGATTTCTCATTCTCTAGGCAACTGTCTTCAGGAGCAGCAATAGAACCACATGCCTCCATATGGATGGACAGGGTCCCAGGTTATTCAGTTGCCTTTGTATTTTCCTTACTTCCCTATCCATACAGGTGTGGTAACAGAAAACTTCTCTATCAAATAGGCTGCAGTGATTATTCCTACAAAGGAGGGCATTTTTGTTGCATTTTAGGGGTTCCGACTGTGGGACAATCTAGTCCTGCCTTTTATTTAGAGGAACAGGTGGATGCATGCCTAATACTGACCGATGCTCGTGGTTTATCTCATTGTGACTGTTGCCAGTGACACTGCGTTGTTGTGCTGCCACTTAGGAAGATAATGCCATAGCAGAGATCTGTCTAGAGGCAGGCAGGGGAGTCCAAAGGCTTTGTCCATCCAGGAGAAAAATCCAAGTATGTGTGAAAGCTACAGCAGTAATGCAGAGTGATTAGAACCATGAAGGAGCAGAAGCCAGAGGCAACCGGGGGCCGGAGATGGTGTAGCCCCTCGGGGTGCGGTACCACTGCGATGCCCAAGGTAGATGGGGTAAGGGGCAGTGAAAACCTTCGGGAATTTGTTTCCAAAACTGAAATCGTAGGTTTGTGGCAATTTAACCGATGCCTACAGTGGGTTCCAGAGCCGCTCTGGCTGCTGAGGGATGCTGCCAGGGAGCAGTTGCATGCACGGACTACAGCTGGACCTATGGCTTGCACGTGGTGTGAGAAGAAAGGCAGCAGGGTAAGGACCAGGCCTCCTGTGCCCTGGTGCTCACACTCGCACGTTCAGTCCAATGTGTTATCAACACAAAAAATCAACGTTTATAAAGACAATTATAACTTCCGAAATGGTAAAATAAAATTCAAATTACCTTTTTTTATAAGTACGTAGAAATGATTATTTCTTTTACTCCTGGGAACTATTTTATTCCTGAGATTTATAAACATAGGAATTACTTATAACACTTATATTTAAATAAAATGATTTTTCCTGTATGATTGAGCTGTGTCAAGGGAAACAAAGCTGAGTCTTCAAAATAATAATTCTTTTGATAATAGCAATAATATAAATAATCATATATTGTAAAAAAGGTTCACAGTGTTATTTTATTTTCATAAAATATTTGAAAATAAATGTATTTTTCATCTTTCATGATTAATGCTGTGGAAGATTACAAAGAGAGCTCACTGGGCTAGTGAATGATTAAGCTTGGATTTTTGTCAAGGACAGTCAAATCTCCTCATATCATAATCATACGTGAGAGTGGGCTGTGGTGCATGGATCTGGCCCATGCTTGGTAATATTGATGCATGTGCTGTAGAGAAAGAGATGCCTGCACGGGAAATTCCAGGATTCTTTATTTGCTTAACACTATGTTCAGCAGCAAGTACAAATGTTCTCTTCGTGAAGCATTTCAGTGAGCAGTCAATTATGGAATTATAATCATTTTAAAATAAAGATCTGTAAATGATAACATGTTTTCCTTTATGCAATTATCTTATAATATATTTTCTTGCTTACGAGCCCTGCCTATGGCTTCCTGTGCAGTTGTGGATTCAGCTTGGTGATGGTGAGCACTTTTATTTCTGATTTTTATTACCCTAATTTATAGAAGATTTCTCTTCTTGGATGTGCTTATTGCAGTTTGTTCCTTTTTGTTCCTCAATATTTTTCCTTGTTAGGGAGCTTTAAGCTTTTATCCATTAGTGGTCATATTTTGGCTAGGACATGTTTTTGTGCAAATGAGTCTTCATTCTTAAGTAATTTCAGGAATTCCACTTCTAGCTCATACATTAGTTGCGTGTACAGCATGCATTTAGAAACTGCCAAACTGCTTCCAAAGAACCAGCAATGCTCAAGAGATCCAGTTTGTCCACATCCTCACTGGCATTTGGGATTCCCGTGGCTTTTACTCTTGATATTCTGATAAGCACTCATACTATCTCTTTATAGCTTCGGTTTGTTTTCCCCTAACAGCTAGTGATATTGAACATCATTTCCAGTGTTATTTGTTAATCCTATATCCCTTTTTTAAATAAAATGACTTTTCAGGTCTAATGGATTATTTTCCTTTTTAAAAAATTTTTGAAGACAGTTCAAATTAGAATTAAAACAAAAATTACAAATGACACAGAATTTCACTTAACAAGGTAATATGAATTTCACAGTATTCGTTATACAGTGTCTTCCAAGCAGTTATTCATACGATATATGCATGTAAAGTTGGAAGAAGAAAGAAAAATGAAAGAAATATATAACAAAATAAGAAGAGAAAAAGTACAAACAAATGAAAAAAGGAAACCAATCTACTAAAGCATTAGCTGCGTCTTCCCACAGGCCAGCAGAAATGCACAGCACAGTTGTCCGAACCATGCTTGCTTACAAAATAGATAAATCTCTCTTCCCCACTCCCTCTTCCCTTTAGAATAAGTTCATTCCCTTTTCCCAGTATCTATTGTACCCTTCAGATTTCATTTTCCTCTTTCAGGTTCTACACTAAGGAGACACTATGATGTTTGCACGTGTGGGTCTGTTTTGCCTCACGTAAGATTATGTTCTCTAGTGGCAACCATTTCCTAAGAAAAAAATCCTCAAATTTATACTGTTTTATAGCTGATTAATATTCCATTGTGTGAAATATCACACCTTCCTTATCCATTCCCCAGCTGATGGGCATCTGTGTTGTTTCCATGATTTAGCTACGAAAAATTGTGCTGGTATAAACATGCGTGCACATATATCCCTGTGGTGTAAGCTTCGCAGCTAGCTTGAGTGGAATCTCCAGTCCTAGTTTTGAAGGAATCTCCACACTGATCTCCATAGTGCTGGTACCAGTCTGCACTCCCAATAGCACAGAAGGGTTCATTTTCTCTACAGCCTCTCCAGCACTTGCTATTGGCTGACTTCGTGATGTTAGCCATTATTTCTAAGATAGGGTGCAATCTCAGTGCTATTTCAATTTGCTTTTCCAAGTGACCAATGATTTTGAATATTTTTTCATATATTTGCTTACCATTTATATTTCTTGCTCTGAGAAGTGTATATTCATCGCAGATGGCCATTTTTGGATTGGTCTTTGAACTCAGAGGGGCCTGATTTTTTTTAATTCTTTATATGTTTTAGATAGAAGACCTTTATTGGAGGGACAGTCAGCTATCATTTTTTTCCTAGGTTGTTTTCTTTGAGCCATGTTGAAGATTTGCTTTGAAGTTTAGAAACTTTTCAAAAAGTGAGATTCCAGTTATTGATTCCTTGAAGTTTTTCCCGTGCAGTTTGATTTTTGTTGATGAACTTTCTACCTACCCCTATGTCTTTAAGATTTCTACCTACATTTTCCTTCAGAACATTTAGTGTTTCTGTTTTAGTATTTAAAGCTTTGATCTATTTTGACTGTCGCTTTGTGCATGGTGATAGGCATGTGGAAAGCCAGTTTTTACAGCACCATTTTATTTTTATGGCCTGCTCAGACAAACGTAGGGGAGGGGCTGGCATGGCACATGGTGCCAGCAATCAAACCACCATCCCTGCACACTTGCCTAAGCAGGCACTTCAGATCGCTGAGCTACCTCATCCAGCACCATTTATTAAGGAAGCTATCTTTCTTCCAGTGAGCATGTTTTATCCATTTATCAAAGACAAGTTGCTTGGCAGAGTTTGCGGTCATGGATATGTCTTCTGTTCCATTGATCCTCAACTCTGTTTCTATGTCAGTACCATGCTGATCACAGTAGTTTCATAGTATAATTTCAGATCAGGAATTGTCATGCCTCCTGCCTTTCCTTTGTTTCCTAGGATTGCTTCTGATGTTCTGAGTCTCTTCAGGTTCCAAATGAATTTGAGGATTATTGTCCTTGTTTATGTTTTGATCTTTTTTTTGCACTGTAGATACTAGTCCTTCATTACACATGTGCTCTATACATATTTCCCCCTTGGTAGGTTGTAGTTTCATTCTTTTAACGTGACCTTTCACAAAGAAAACCTGTCGGTTTTAATGATAACCTTAGCTCCGTCACCTTCTTGCCACTGAAATGCTTTACCTGAACCCTGCAGTTTAAAAGAGGAGAGGTTTATTTTTCTATAGGATTTTAGTCCTCAGTTGACCAGCTCCAAGGCAGGAAGGCCTGCTAATAGTCTGAGAAGGAAAAGCTGCTGATCTATGGACAGGATTCAGGGTGAAGGAAAAAGCCTAGAGCAGCCTCCAGGAAGTCACATCCTCCAGACAGGCACCGCCACCTAAGAGGAATTATGCCATTAGTCATGCGTGTGAGACTTTGGGTGCCATTTCAGATTGTGTGAGATTCCAAAATACTAACTTCTTTCTTCTTTGGATTTTCCTGTAGGTGTACTCTGGGACCGCTGTCTAGTCCTAGATCTTGAAAAATTTCTCCTCCAGTTCCTATAAGTCATAGATTTCTATCTTTAAATTTTAAAGGTTTAAATGATTCATTTATCACTCATAATTCATTTTTAGCTAATTTTTGTGTAAGGTGTAAGATGTAGGTCAAACCCAATTTATTGTTGTACTTGGTACTTGTGGACTAAGCATAACATCAATATTTAATTTCTTCTTTGTCTTTGTTTTTGTTTGCAGTACTGGGGATTGAGCGCAGTCATTCATCTAAGGGATAGCCTTTCTTAATTTTTAAATTTGAGAGAAGATCTCGCTAAAGAAGTAGTTTGCCTAGGGCATCCTCCAAAGGACAATAATCCTGCCTCAGCCTCCCATAGTGTGCAATTATAAGTACGTACCAGCATGCTCAGCTTGACGTGTACTTTTATTCTAATTTTATTCTTATTTACGTTAAATATATTTTTTCTGTCACACATGGAGTGAATTAAAATTGATTCTTACATATTTACCTTATTAGTTCCTACTTATCTATTTATTGACATCAACATTTTTGGTGGATTTCTCAGAATTTTCTATGCACACAGTCATATGATGTGCCAATAAATAACATCTTCCTTCCTATTTTCCAATCTGAGTATTTTTATCACTTTTTCTCTTACTGCACAGACTAAAATCCAGGACAACACCAAAGAGAAATAGTGAAAATGCATGCACTTGCCTTTTTCCTGATTTTTATGGGGCAAATATACAGATTTTCACCATTATGCATAATAACTACTCTTGCCACTTGGGAAGTGCCTTTTGTCAGCTTAAGCAAAGTCTCTTCTAGTCAAAGTTTGTCCAGAGTGGTTTTATGGTTTTGTTTCAATTGTTTTTATTTTACTTCATTTTAATCTATTTATTTATATATTTATTTGGTACCAGTTCTTGCTATGCAGCTTGCAAGCTGTATCCTCCTGTTCCACCCTCCCCAACACTGGAATTATAGGCATGGGCTACTACACCCAGCTTTAGGGCCCACATGGTATGCCCGGTGTTCTGGGGACACCTCAGCATGCAGTACCAGGGATCAAACCCAGGTTCTTGGGCTTGCAGGACTTAGACCACTGAGTTATCTCCCTGGTGCTGCTTGGGTTGCTTTTAAATCCATAAGCTGATGTTTTATTTTATCAAATGCTCTTTCCATGCAAATTGAGATGATTAAGTCATTTTTATTTGCTCCATAAATATAGTACATATTAAACTTAATCTTTCAATATTAAAACATCTTGCATTCGTAACACACGTCCTACTTGGCCTTGATAATACTTTTTGTATGTTACTAAGTTTGATTTACTAATACTCCATTAAGTATGTCTATGGCCACACTGATTGGGATTGTTCTTCTCAGTGACTGTGATATTTGTCTGGCTTAGGTATAGAGATGCTGCTCTCCTTGAGTGAGCTGTGCACGTCGCTGTCCTTTCCCAAGGAGTTCATGGAATGTTGTATGATTTATTGTTTAAATTTTTCAAGACTGCTCCACTGTAGATAAATACAACTGAACTTTTCTCTGTAGAAAGAATATTACTTGCTAATATAATTTTGTTATTTCTTTTCCAGCATTTTTGAACACCCGAAAAGTTATGTGCTGATATTACATTATGTCTTAACTTGCATGTTCTAGTTTTCTTTATGCTCACTACTTTGATTAGTGCATAATAGTTATATAGATTAATGGGTTTTATTTTAACAAATTCCTACATGCATAAAAAAGATTTTCTTCTCTGAAAATCTGTTTGTATTTTCTCATATATCTTATTGACTAAATAGGTATTCAGGTATTTTTTCCATTTTTAATGTTTGCTATTGCTATATTTTGAGAATTTTTATGTATTCTAGATAAAAGTTCTTAATAAGAAATATATAGTGTTGAGGGTTTTTTTTTGTCCATAACCTTTGTGTTTTCATTACATCATTACTCAGATAGTCAGTGTGTTCAAGGCAATAATGAGAAAAGACAGACATACCTTCTTCCTGATTCTAGTAGAAAAGGATACATTTTATCATGGTTATATATAGCATTATGAAAACTTTTATCCATGACTTTTTGTCAGATTAGAAAACATTTAACTGATCTTTTTTCTGTCCTTTATAAGCAATGTTTTCGTAGGGGAGGAAAAAAAGGATATGAAAATACTTATTTGTCATTCTTTCATGAGTGCTGTTCAATTTTACTTCAAATTTCAATGGAAATTATACTTCCTAGGAATTTTGTGATCTTTTCCTATGATGTCTTAATCAGATTCATGTCATGGAGGCCCATAAGAGATTCAGTCCAGGAGATTTCAGTGTTTCTCTAGAATTTATCCCTGTTCCTCAGTCTTGGCACATTTGTTTAGTTTAACACTAGTAGTTATTGTCATGTTGACTCTTCTCCAGCCAAGCATGTGCCTGTATTTCTTGCATTTAGGTACTCACTGTCATTTCTTTCTGTCTCCACACATTGGTTCTTGGTCACCTCAACTCTGGTAACAATCTTGAAAAGTCATAAATATGAATATAATCTCACTCCAATTGTTTTCAGCATGACACCTTTTCTCACTTCTATATCTATGAACATGAGTCAACTGTTTCTGTGTATCTATTGCTTAGCATTTTGTGAAACTTTCACAATTATCCTTTTTGGTTCAGTTACTGAAGTTGAGATACCACCCAAATTATGGTCTTCTGATCCTATTAATTGCATATGATGTCTTAATTATTGCATTATGACAAGCAGAGCTCTCCTTTTGCTTGAGGATCTCAGTATATCTCATCCTTAGCTCTCAGATGTCATTATAAGAATTTCAATATAGAAAGGTTGAGCAAATGAGAACTAAGAAAATAAGTTATTTGTGCATGAAAGCTCTTCTCCCGAGTATATGCAAAGTATGTCATCTCAGTGTAAATTACAGTCACTTCAAATGACAATATCTTCTGAATATGAGATTGCAGAACAATAGCAGAGGTCTTCCAAGCAGCTTGTTGGGAAGGCAAAGACTCGGATCCATGCCAAAATATAGTTCCTGAATCTGAACCTTCAGCTGGGATCTTACAGTCTACTCTAACAAATCCACCAGTGGATTCTAATGTCCATGACATTTGGAGAGCCATTTACCTGAACTATATTCTCCAATAAAGAGTGAATCAAAATAACTAAAAGGCACATCCCACTTGCTTCTCTAATGAAGAGGACATTCTTCATAGTTCTATACTCAAGACCTTGTGGCCAAAGTCTCATAGCCCCATCTCTTGGGAGCCCACCTCAACTCTAACTTGAGCATGTAGAGCAAAAGCATTTGTATTTCATGCTGAGACTTTCTCTCTCTGCATTAAGTTTAGAACTTTCTCCCACTCTGACATCTACTGCCTAGCTACTCTTACATGAGTTCCTAATTCCTTTTCTATTCTGATCTGATAGTTGATCTGTAAACCGGAGCACACCTGATCTTCCCTGATCTGATACTCATCAAGAAATCTGCCTTTGAATTCTGGAAGAACTCCAAATCTACCAAGTAAGTAACCTCATTCGATTGGGACTGCAGTTTTGCAAACTTTAGGAAGCCTCAGGACTACTTCAAATTGAACCTCCTAAGACCCTCAGCCTATAACACTGCCAAACAGGACTTTTGTGAAAGAATGTGTCAAATGGACATCTCAACTACATGTTCACTGCAGTGGCAACAAGGATATACCAGATGTTATCTTTCAATTTTGCCTGCTTACCCTGGAATTTCCATGCAGAATTTGAGTTTAGAACTAGAAGGACAAATCAGAGTGCCTGGCACTAGTACTTCCCAAGCATAATATTTTCTGCCAAACATAGTTTACTTTTCAGTGAAAGTTATAAATTAAACAGCCTAACTTTACAGTAATAAAAATTGTAATTTTATTTGGTTAAAAATCTGTAAATAACTTATTTGTGCTGAAGGTGAAATTCGTGTTTCCTAGATGCGCTCACTTCCTTGACGGTGAGATTGAGTTCCTTCTGTTCATTTTGCTGTATGAGAAATATCACAAGCATACTTTGGCAAACAGACATTGACAGTGTTCTCCATACATCTGCTTTTCATGGGCTGTATGAAGGTGGGCTACAGTATATTCAAGATTAAACCAAGTAGAGCGGGGATAGCTACAGCTTTAAATTTTAATTATTTTTCTAAAGCTTGTTAAGAAAGATAATGGTTGTGGGATGATATAAAATGTAAGCAGAAAAACTAAAACAATATGGCCAGAAAATATGATGACAATGAGTAAAATAATGTTATTTAAATACCAGTGGAGTGGTCTACACAGTCTTTCCTGAGTACTTAAATGAAAGTTATTATTTTCCTTAGAAAGTAAAGTTCATGTTATATTATTATTATGCATTTTCTTCTATTTCCAGCCTGTAAGAGGAGCTGTATAAAAAATATACATTTAAAGGAATATAACCAGTGGGAGAATTGCCTGTACAAGGGACTGTTTAGCCACTGAAATTTTATTGTGCCTTCAGGAACTCCAAAATAAATTTCAATCAATTTATTTTGATTCATAAAGGTATTAATATCTGTTTACTTCCTTTCTCTTTGTCTGGGAAATAGTAAAGCAGAAATTCTTACTACTTTTCTTATACCTAATAATGCAACCAAATATGCATTAATAGTTTTTAAAAATATATCCCTCTAAGTAATTAGATTCATACATCACCATTTTAAATAATTCCCTTTACTGAAATTTCTGAATGGAATTTCCCTTAGTATTTTGTGAGGCACTATTGCCCAAATGTAATGCCTCAGCAATTCAGGACTCTTTAATTTACGATAAAATTGATGCAAATGTATATTGTTTATCACCTTACTTGATTCTTATTGAACTAACTGGTATGTTATCTAAACATTTACAGAGTTGAGGAATATTATTATAACATCTCTGCCAGGTTTATGTTAACAACTTTGTCTTGCAGGATGAGACCAGAAGTGAGATGCCAGGATATATCAAAGACCTGAAGAAATCTATTTCGAAACAATTCAAGTATCTATCCAGAACTGTGCCACTGTCAACAATTAAAACAGAAAGAGAAAATGAAGACGTTTGGTAGGAACACTGAGTTGAGCTTCCTTGCTCTTCCTTTGAAGCTGATAAACTGACCTGGAGGCTAGGAAAAACAAACACTTGGATTGAGATTTTTTTTTAAAATTTTATGTATTTGGTAGAGGGTCTTACTACCCAGCTTGAACTCAAAGTGGTCCTCCTGTCTCAGCATTCCCAGCACTGGGGTCACGGGCACATCCAGTCTTGGTAGCTGGCATGGCAAGCAGTGTCAGGGATTGGACCCGTGTCCTTGTACTTGCCTGGCAGGCACTTAGACTCCTGATCTATCTCCCCAGCCCCTGGACTGAGATTTTAAAGTGCATCTTTCAACCACTGACTCTACCAGAAGCTATCCATAATTCCCACAATCAATTTCTTCTCCCAGATCCTTTTCTTTTATGCAAACATTCATCAGGTCTGCACCTATGTGGACCAGATGAGGACACATTAGCTAGCAAACCAAAAATGAAATTAGCTGAAGTAGTCCTGAGAGAACTAATAGAGTATTTCCAGTCAAAGATAAAATAAATGGCTCTAGTCAGCAACTCCTGTGGATAACCTACTGCTATTGTGGGCTGCTGGACTGTGTTGGACTGTTTCACTGAATTCAAGCACCTATAATAATTGGATGCCAATAGAATACCCATCTCTAACAGGACTAAATGAAAAAAGGGATACAAAGGAAGGACCATTCTGTATTTACGTATACAAAATAGTTAGGATAAATATACAGCTACTTTCATGTAATTCTATGAGAAGAAAGATTTGCACTAATAGTGTTTGGACAGGACATCCTGTTTGCTTTTTGTACTATGGATAACCACTAGGAACAATGTAAAAAGTGTTAATTATTGAAACTGCACTATAAATGAGCTTTAAAAAAACTAAGATAGGTATAAAGATACATTCTCTTAATTCAATGAATAGAGGGATCTGCTCTAACAGTGTTTGTAAATAGAATATCATGTCTGCACCTTGTACAACAAATAACCACTAAGAAAACAATATGCAATATATTAATTACTGAATCTATCCTATTAATTTGATTTGGAACTGTCTCATTGCTATTTGTTCTTCAATAAAATTATGGGAAAAAAATAAAAAAAATACTGAAGGGAAAAATAAAAATAAATAAATAAACTAAAAAAAGATAAAATAGGTGAATTGATGTCTAAACCAGAAGTCTTTAGCTCAAGTATAATTAGAATTTTCCCCATAGCACTTTTACTGGAAGTTTTATAGAATTTATAAACTTTGTTCTCTTGAAAAAAATAAATATTGCCCATTTAAGGGCATCCACAAGCCTTTGAACACAGTAAACTTCAGCTTCCATTGTTTGTGGAAGACCTATAATTACTAATAATGACATCAACTCTCCAAGTAGATGTTCAATTTCTTGCTTTGTGTCACATAATAGATATGAACAATCACTAGGGCTGTTGAATTAGAAATTAAAATTCTGCATAAAAAAGCAGAACACCTATTTTAAGGAACAGGATTTTTAGCAAATCTAGACAAGAAAACCTGTAAATAAGGAAGATACAAGCCAGACACCCAATCCAGTGGAATACTAAGGGAGTCAGGTTTAGTGGGTTTTGTGTAAGATACTAGAGCAGGAGGCAGCAAAGGATCACGTGCTCTGTGGTGAGAAATTAGAAGGGTGGGGAGTCAATGAGAACGAGAAGGTTCTGGAACCATCTATGAATTATTTCAGGTACAATGGAAAGAAACTGTTCAAAGAGAAGGAGCACCTGGGATGTGGGAGAGAAGAGAAAGAGGGAAGGAAGCTGTGATATGCACACCACAGCTTGGATAACTGCACCGTCCATTTCTGCTGGTCTATTGAAAGGAACAGTTAATGCTTAATTTTTTTCTTTTTAAGTTTTTGAACAGTTATGCATGCTTATTATCTGGTAATCTGAAGAACTAATTTGAAGACAATACAAAATATAACAGCCATTGTTGCATTTCTATCATTTTGTTTAATGAAATTCTGTATCATTTCTACTTTTTTAAAAAAAAATTGTATTCTCTTTTAAAAAATACTATCACAAAAACTACACAAATAAAATAATATTCTGTATGTTACAAATAGGAGTGAAATTCAGCAGTATAAGTGGCTTCCTGGCAAGCACAAGGTCCTGAGTTTGACCCCACACACCAAAAACAAACAAACTAATAGGAGCCCAGAGTTAACTTTATAAAGCCTAGAATAGGAATGCAAATTTCACGGGCTTCATTACAAAGTCCATGTTGGCTCTTTCACCTCCTGCTCTGCCATGTTGCTGGACACTGCCATATCTCCATCCTAGTGCAGGTGGCCTGGTAGAAGTCCAGCCCTGAGCTCCAGTCGCATGCCTGCACATCAGCGTGCCAGCAGGGAAGTTCTCTAGTTGCCACAGAATGGTTTTGGGTCTTTGCATGAAGTGCACTCAAAAGATCATAGGGCCGGCCAGAAAGCTCAGCGGACTAAAGCTCCTGCTTAGGCAGGTGCAGCAGCCGGGATTCCATCCCCGGAGTGCTGTGCCGGCCCCACCCCTGGTGCACGCTGAAATCATGATTGAGACTGGTCACGGTGGCATGCGCCTGTAATGCCAGCACTCGGGAGACTGAAAACAGGAGGATCAGGAATCCGACCTGTGTAGACCCTGTACTAAATATATTAAAACAAAATGATCACAGAACTTCAGAGAAAAAGCATACAAGGAGATTTTCTTTAGCTGTTACAAGCTTGGGCGCAGCAGTGCATGCTAACCAGCATTGAGCTGCAACTTTTCTGTTTGGGTCAGATCAGCTGGCAATCCAGGGGGAATAAGAGGCCACCAGGTATGTACAGTCGTGCCTATTTCTCAAACCCAAAACCTTGGAATTTTCCTTGACTAGGTTTTGTATCTCACATTCTTTACTCAGTCTCTCAGGAAATCGTTTTGGGTCTACCTGTAAAATATGTGCTAATTGTGGTGGTCTCTCCATTCTCACAGTGCAGCCGTTTCCAACCACCATCGTCTCTCACCTGACTGTGACATCAGCCTCCTACTGGATCTGCTTCCACCTGGCGTTCTCTTCACTCCACACCCAGCTGATCCTTGCACCTCACATGTGTTCCTCAGTTCCAGACCTTCTATTAGTGTCCAGCTTCTACAGGATAAAAGTCAGAGTCCTTCAAACGACTCCTGTGCCTGGACATGATCTCTGTCACCGCCCTCTCTTCCCCAGCCTCACCCACAATGACTCTGCACTCTGCTGCCGCTACTGATTGATCTCCTGATGTCTGGATTTCTGAGCCATATTCCTGCCTTGGCAACTCTGTCAGAGCTGTTTCTTCTGCTTAGAAGTTTCATCACCAGATACAACATGGTTACTTCGCATACCTCCTTCTCCACTTTGTTCAAATGTCACCTGTCCGGTAAGGCCTATACTCATTATCCTATATAAAATTAAGTGTCCCTTCAAAATCCTCTATGGCTGTACATGGTGACACACACCTATAAGCACAGCATTCAGGAGGCTGAGCAGGAGGATCACTGCAAGTTCCAGGCCAGCCTGGGCTACAAAGTGAGTTCAAGTCTCAAAAACACAGCAGTGATACATACCTTTGGCGGCAAACCAACAGGAACCCTGGGATTCAAGACAGGCCTGCTGAGCAAGATGGGTGTTCACATGCCTTGGTGGGAGAGGGAGGGCACCTGTTCCAATCCCAGACATATGAACTAATCAGTGAGACCAGCAACATGAAAGTTTCTGAAGCAGCAAAAGGGAACCGGCAGTGGAACTCTGGAGTGCCCACCAACCAAAGGCCAGGCAGGTGCATACTCCACACCCAGGGATCAAGGTCATCTCCACACACAGCGCAGTTCCCAGCGGCTGGCGGACACAGAACAGGCTGGGGTCTGACGTGGACACTGCTGCACAGCTGTGCACACCAGGAGGATTTGCTGCTTTTATTCTCCCTTGTGTGTCCGATTGGCTGTCACTTTCCTGGATGGTTGGAGTTCGTGATGCTTTGTCTTCTGTTTTCTTGTAAGGTTTTTTCATTGTTATTGTTCTATTCTCTATTTCTCAGATCTAAATATTTCTTTCTTTTCCAATCTCCTTCTCTTTTTTCCTTCTTTTTTTCACTATTTAGGTTTCTTACATATCATTTTAAAATTTTCTTCTATTGATCCGTTTTCTTTCTTTCCTCAACTTTTTTTGTATTTAGCTTTCAAGTGAGTAAACATTGTCTCTTCTGTTTCTACTCCTTTGTATTTTCATTCTTTCCCTCCCATTTCTTCCAGTTTCCTAAAACTCAGGTCATCATGCTTTGGCCTCCAACCTTGACTGAACGATATTTGACCTCATGCATCACTTTATCCTGTCTTCTTCCCGTTTTAACCCCCTTCTCACCAGACAGAGGAAAATGTACATGCAAGTACATGATATATGTCTGATTTTGTTACATAACTTTAGAGTTTGCTTCTGTAGTCGGAGGAAGAAGTTTTCATTTTGGCTTGTTTTTGTGGGGGTTGGTGCCAGGAGTCAAACTCAGGCCTCACACTTGCCAGGCGGGTGCTGTGCCACCAGGGTACATCCCTCGCCCTGACAACAGGTTAATGGCTGCCCTCATTTGCCAGTAGTTAAGTTGTACTTGAAGCTGTGGTCATTAATATTTGAACTACTTTAACCAGGATCACATGCACATGATTCTTGGATTTTCTCTCTTGTATAATAACACTGTGATTTATGGGGTCATAATCACCACCACAGCCCAGTACCAAAGGACTGAGTGCTGAGCCAAACAGTAACTTTATCCTTTACAAATTGGGAAGGTAGAAATATCAGAATTTAACCAAACCTGTGAACAAATGGGTTTAGTAGATGTTTTTGGTGTTCTACCTGACATCATAAGAACATACATTCTTCTCAGCTTCAAGTGAGATGTTCTCTAAAATAGACCATATACTAACCCATTCAACATGCTTGAATGAACATACTCAGCTTTTCTCCCTTAGAGAAAATGTTTTCTCTCATAGAATGGGAAACACAGAAAACATGGAAAGATTCCTAAATAGATATGAATTAGAGAAGTTGAATGAAGAAAACTTTAAAATTGTGAATAACCCAATATCTACTAATGAGACTGAAAATATAATTCAAAACTTACACATAGAGAAAAGTTCAGGTCCTAATGATTTCACTGCTGAATTCTGAGAAAAATTAGAGAAAGTTTAATGCCAGTACTACTCAATTTCATTAATGAAATTGAAAGAGAAGTTATACTCTCTAAATTATTCCTGAAGGCAAGTATTATAATGGTATCAAGACAAGAGAAAGATACAAGCAAAAGAGCTGGAGGCAGGGGGTATGCCCAGTGGCATAAGTACTGTTTGTCTGCAAAATACAAGGTCCCAAGCTTAACCATCAGGAGAGAGGGAGAGAGAGAGAGAGAGAAGGAGAGAGAGAGGGAGAGGTACAGGCCAATTTGCCAACATAGATGCAAAAATATTCAATGACATACTAGCAAAGAGAATGCAGCAAATAACCAAGAGGATTATACATCATGTCCAAATGAGATTCATCCCAGGAATTCTGGGATGGTTCAACATATGCAAATCAATAAATGTAATACACCGCATCATCGAAGACAAAAACAATAATTCTATGATCATCTCAATAGATGGAGAAAAATCTTTTGACAAACTCCAACACTCATTCACAATAGAAATCTTACAGAAAATCAGAATAGATGATCTTTACCTCAATCTGATAAAAGCCGTCTATGACAAACCAATAGCCAATATCTTACTAAATGGACAAAAACTGAAAGCTTTCACCCTAAAATCAAGAGCAATCAGAGACTGACATTCTAATAGGTATCAATCACCTTGAAAGAGTCCAAATGAGTCACTACCTCAACCCCAAACAGGAAGAGACCCTGTCCAATATTCATGCCTACTTCTATGTGACTCGCTTCCCCATTTGGTACTGGATTTAATCAATTTTACCTGAGCAGTGGTGCTAGTAATCTCATTGGTTAACCATACCTTTGTCCCACCCCATGCCCACCTAAGCGAGTTCCCATGTCTTCTCCACCCTCTTAGACCCACCTTACCACATGGTTTTCCTCTATAAAAGTCCTTGGATGAGACAGCTTCCCAGGGACCACCCACGCAGGATCCCTCTCCTGTCCCTCTCGCAGACAGGAGCTTTTTTTCCTCAATAAATATGTTCTGGTGCAGTGGGCCTGGAGCCCTCACTCACAGGCCAGGCTGTGCTGGGTTTCGGTCCGTAGTGTGGGACCGTGGATTGCAGAGAAATGTCCCTCTGTTTGGGCAGGCTAGGAGTTCTCAGCAATCCACAGTCCCACGCTACGGACCGAAAACCAGCACAGCCTGGCCTGTGAGTGAGGGCTCCAGGCCCACTGCACCAGAAGGACCTTTCACAACCTTCTTGGGTTACGGCCTGTAGACCCGGACCCAGCACAAGCTGGCCGGATCAGTAGAGCCTACTCAGTGAATAAGATCATCCACTATCCTTTTGTGAGCCCAGAAAACCCAAAAAGCCCAGGCCCACCCACCTGGGGAACGCCATGCCTGACACAGGAGGGCTGACCCCAGGAACCAACATAGGGGAACCAAAGGAGCTGCAGCAAAAAAAAGGAACTGAACACAACAGTTAGACCCAGGATAGGCATACCTGGAAAATCTCAAACTTAATAGACTGGCACCCGAATCTCATAACAAGCTAAGGTTATAGCTGCACCAAAGCTCTACACCAAAGGTCAAAGGTAAGTGCTATACAAAATGACAAAGAGAAGGGGAAAAATGCAATCCCAGACCTCGAGTCCATCAGGAAGGGCAGAGGACACTAGCTCAGCTGCAACGAATGAAGTAACAGATACAGCAGCAAAGGAACAACAGCAGAAAGCTATAGAGGAAATAAAACGAGAAGTAATTCCCCAATTTAAAAAAGAAATATTTGAATACATA
>PVKA01022962.1:0-36317 GCA_004027165.1 Ctenomys sociabilis | reverse complement strand
TCTCTTCTCTTCTCTTCTCTTCTCTTCTCTTCTCTTCTCTTCTCTTCTCTTCTCTTCTCTTCTCTTCTCTTCTCTTCTCTTCTCTATTAGCGCAGTCACTAAGAGGCCCTGGAGCCAGGCCTTCTTGGCATAAATTCCAATTCTACCACTTGTGCTGCAGGACCCAGGAAAATCAACTGAATTTTTCCTTGCCTCCACTTTTACTTTATAAAATTGAGACTAAAATATCTCTAATCACATGGCATCATTTTGGGGCTTAAATGAAGTAATCTGTATGGCACCTGAAACCATCCTTAGTAATTATAACTCTTCCAGATACCTATTACCCTTCTTGTAATTATTGTTACTAATATTTGTTTGTAGTGCTCTTATTGTTTGGAGGTATTGCTTTCAGAGCTTATACAGCAAGTCAAATTATGGCTTAAATGATAGCTGGATCATCATTACCTCTGTACTGGTCTCCTTCTCAGGCTGTAAGGGTGGCACATGTGCATAGGTTGATTTCAGGATGACCTGGAAATGAAGAAATTAAATTTACCAGCCAAATGTGCATATTTTAGGAGAAGGATCTTCAGCAAACAGGCTGGCTGCCTGGAGCAGCCGTTCCTCACACACTCTGAGTTAGACAGGACTGGATTCCCTCACTTTTTTTTTTTTTTTTTTTTTTTTTTTGCCTTTTTGAGACAGGGTCTCACTGTGTAGTTCAGGCTGGCCTTAAGCTCACTTTGTAGCTCAGGCTGGTCTCGAACTCACAACAATCCTCCTGCCTCAGCCTCCCTAGTGCTGGGATTACAGGCATGCGCCACCACGCCCGGCTAGGATTCCCTCACTTGTCAGTAGTCTGACAGCAGAGCTGGCCTCAGGGCTGGGGGATTCTGCAATGCAGCAATGTCTGTGTGACCCCAGGCCCGTAGTGCAGGCAGGATCTCTCTGCTGTAGTAATATCAGCCTCTCTCCACACCTGGTTGCCCTTGTGTCCAGGTGGTATCTGTAGTGGCAATCAGGATGCATGCATCTTATTTCATGTCCAAGGATGGAGAGGCTGAATCCCAGCTGGTTCTTTTTTGGTCTCCATTGCTTGTCCCCTGACTCATCAGCCCACATTGCCTCCAGCCTCCATCTGCCCCTGGCATGACTGCTGGGAAGGGGATGGCGCTGCTGGAGTTTGCCTAGACCCACCAGCCAGATGGAATGGGCACTGGAGACGCTGCTGTGCTGCTGGAGGGCTCATACACTGAGGCTCCTAAATGACCAGGACCCTTCTAGCTGTGACTGTTTATTGATTGTCACACCAAACAACCAAAGTGGCTTGAAGACACCAATGTTTACATGCCATGGTTTCAGGCAAGGCCCAGCTGGGAGAGCTACTTCAGTATCATGTGGCTTTGACTGGGGTTGCTCAGTGGCACTTGCCTGGCAGCACAGTGGCCTAAGGACCTGGGTTGTCATCCCTCATGCATGTGGCTGCCTGGCGGATGGGGGCTGAACCTGTCCCTTGCTGTATCCTCAGGTCCTCACCATGCGACCTCTCTAGCTGGACTGGATAGCTCGGTTCACCACCCATCTGTAAGCAACAGTGTTGTGAAATAAAAGAACATTCAAAACTATTTAAATGCTATTTTCAGGGCCTGTCATTAACACAAGCAATGGACATGCAATTTTAATAATCTGTTTCTCTCCGTGCTCACTAAGATATCCATGTTGTCTGGCCTGCTTAAGCCACATCCCAGAGGGGTGAGGACCTGGCATCGGGGCAGCTGATCTCTGGAGATGGGGCCCAGGCTGGGATGGGAGCAGAACAAGAGCATTGAGGAAGGATGCTGGCTGGAGAGCCCAGCCCCTCCTGAGTCTGGGCAGCCCCGTCCCCTCGGGCTCCTAGAGGCCGAGCACCCAGCTCCAAGCTGACCTCTGTCTTGTGCACAGAGCTGCCCTACTTGGCACATGTATCCAAGCCTACTAGTACTTTTCCAAGAGAGTGAATCTGCTGCAGTGATGCGTGGACCACCTTGCCTCAGCCTCCTGGAATGTGGCCGCATTCCTTCCCTAGGTCGGTCTCTCATTAACCAGCCTGACAGTCCTGCTCCAGCAGGCAGCCTGCCAGGCATGCACTTGGCATGGGTGCACCCTCTGAGGGACCAGGCAGCCTCTGATGGCTGACAGAAGGGACTCTAGGGACAAGCAACAGAGTTTGGACATGAACTCTGTCCCTTACTAGCTGTGTGATCTTGGTAAAGTCACCTGTCTGCCTGACCTTATTTAGCAGAATAAAACTAATACATATTAGCACCTACCATCATTCCTAGTATGTTTGTGAGGATTAAATTGTTAGCCTGTGAACCTATAGCATGAAGAGCTTGATAAATGTTAAATATAAATTTTCTACATAAGAGCTTCCCTTGCCTTTGGAGGTCATTAATTTCTTCAAGATAAAGCAGGGTTGGAGGAAGAGAAGGCATAGGGGCTTAGTGCGGGGTGCACTCTGGGAGGAGAACATCAAGTACTTGGCTGACACATCTACAAGCCTGTGTTGTTGTGTGTAGCTCTAGCCCAGTTCCTGGGGATAGAAGGCTGCTGGTAGACTGGACAAGTCAGGTGGAAAATCAGGCTCCCGTGCTCACTTGCTACAAGATTCTGTCAAGTCCCTTTCCCTCTCTGAGCCTCAGTCTCCCACAGTGGAAATACCTGCCAATGACACTGGCTGAATGTTATTGTATGGGTGTTATTGTATGTTATTTATATGAACAAAGACCAGGTAAAAAGACCAAGCTAGGTGATGCTCAGGAGTGTGAATTTCTTCATCTCTAAGGGGACAGCTGGTTGAGAGCAAGGATTGAACAGAGAGAGAGAGAGAACACAAGAACGTGGAACATGTGATGTGCACGGGGAATCTGGGCACTGGGATACTGGAGGACACTTGTCTTGCTCCTGCAGATAGCACAGAAGGGATAGGTAAAAATGGAGAAAGAAAGAGTCCCAAGGCATTCTACAGGTCAGCCCCACCACTCATCCTCCACATGACTTTGGACAAGTCCCCCCTATGAGCCTTCCCTGACCCAAAAGGAGCAAATACCACAGGCATTTTGATTGTCCACTATTGCAGAATCAACCGTCTCAAGCCCGAGAAGCTCATGACCACAACCCTGTGGGGTTGCCTATGATTGTAAAGAGCTGGTGGCTGGGGCTGGATTCTCTGGGGGCACCCCTGGGCAAGGTGGCCGCTTCATTCTCATGCCTGGCATCTACCTATGCAGCTGGAACAGTAAAGTAACTGTGGGCTCTCTGAACCCTCTTGCCCATGTTGCCTCCCCCAGGCTTGCAGGACAACACTGCACATTGGTCTTAGAATGGTCAGATTTCTCCCATAGCTGGTGGCTTCTCTGGAGGAAGCAAACCAACAAAAAGCTTTGTGCTCACCAAGCCCTCCTGCTGCATGCAGCTGGGTGTGAGTCACAGGGCCAGCCTAGATGCACAAGTGTCCAGAGTCTGCTATCATCACTAACACACTGCCCCCACTCCCCCAGGCTGTCATGAAGACAGGAAGCTGGGGTCCACAAAAGCCCCCAGTGTAAATCAATACAGACACAAGGCCTTTGTTCCAAGTCCATCCCTTCTTGCTGCCCTGGGCCAGGCAAGTGTCCTTTCTGCCCTGTACTGCAGCCGCTCTGCCCGCCATTTCCCAATCAACGTGTCTATCTGAAGTAGCGTAGCATGGTTCTCTGTCCCCAGGGCTGCCTTCCCTCAGTCATCTGTCTCAGGGTCTGTGCTGTGCTGCAAGACCAGGTTGTGTTAGTGTCTCACCATGTAGGACTCGGAGCTGGTGCTCAGTGCTGTTGAAGTCACAGGTCAGAGACTCTTTCTTTTTTCCAGCACAATCTGTTGTCACACATCTACTGCACATACTGTGTCTGGGTAGCTGTTTATTGTTGCTCCTCCCATGAGCTCTTTGTCCCTAAAGGCAGCAGCTATACTCCTGCTGTGTTCCCAGCAGCTAGCACAGGGTCTCACTCAAAGGACAAGCTCAGTGTTTGCTGAGTGAATGAATGAACAAGTGCTCAAAACAACCAGTCAGTGACAGTAATCACACTGAATTATAGCTGCGCTCCTTAGACTCCTCTCTCTCTCTCTCTCTTTTTCTTCTTTTAGACTGTCTCTTTATGTAGTTGAGGCTCACCTTGAACTTGAGCCCCAGACTGGCCTCAAACTCATGATGATCTTCCTGCCTCAGCTTCCTGAGGACTTGGATTACAGGCCTGTCAGATACTCTTTTTTTCACCTTTCCTGTCTAGCACAGAGCCTGGCATGCAGAAGGCACTCAGGAAGTATTGGGAAAGAAGTGAATGGGCTCTGCAAAGGGCCTTGCTCTGACGAGCAGAGAATGCTGGACTGAGCGGGACCCATAGCTGGAGAGGAAATGTTCACACGGTGTAGAGCGCAAGCCAGGGCAGCAAGCATGGGCGTGGGCTTCTCTCGCATCGCGGCTCCTGTGGCTGTGTGATCTCAGGAAAGCGGCTCCCCAGTCCTGGAGGCTTCCCTGCCGTGGTTGCAAGGTGGCTAGCTGCACCTCCTCCTCCTTGTTTTCCTCTCCCTCTTCTTCTTCCTCTTCCTCTTCCTCCTCCTCCTCTAGCTAGACTTGGGGAGAAGCCCTGGACAGGGAGGGCAAGTGGTACGTCCCACAGGGACCTGGGCTGATGGGCCAGCAATGCGCTACTCTCAGCTAAAGGCCAGCAAACTCCAGGCCACCGGCCAAGCTAATGTGCTATGGTCCACAAGTGAATTTTTGTTACACTTTAAAATAACTCTATATGTGCTATCCTCTCAAACTTTGGTCCTTGTTCTACAAAAACAAAACAAAAACAAAAAGCCCCAAAACTATCTGGCCTGGTACTAAAAGTGTACTAGCTCATATCCTGCCAATGAACCTATAAGGTAGGTCACTGTTGTTATCCCCACTTTATTGATGAGCGAACAGAAGCATGGAGAGGTTATGAGTTTTTTGAGGTCAAATAGGCAGTAAAGGTGACGGCAGGATTGGAACTTGGGCAGGGGACTTCTGAGTGCCTTCTTAAGACCAAACCGTCTCAGATTCTCACCAGCCGGCTGGGCAGCCTTGGACAAATGACTTCATTGTGCATATAAAGGCAACGACTCCATCAGAGGGTTCATTGTCTAAGCTGAGGCAGACAAAGTTATTGAAATGAATAAACTTCAGGGAGTCTGTGAAGCTTCCAGCAGGAACTATGAAAACAAGTGTTTATGACAGTAGCATTAATTGGCAGAGAGAATCCGACTTCCTCAGAAATAGACCCCAAGACCCTCAAAAGATTCCCTGCTGTGCTGGCCTTCCTGGCAGGCAAGGTTGTCTGCCTAGGTGGTCATTTTCTTATCTCTTTAGGTTGTTCTTATTCTTTTCTACCAGTGTACTCTGCAAGCCCAAGAAATCATCTCTACTGGTAGGGAGAGTGGGAGCTAAAAATGTTCATACCCTTTCTTCACTGTAACTATTTAGACTTCTGTATCAGCACAGCTGAATTCAGCCCCTTCCCCCACCAAGACAATGGTTGTGTGGACTGTGAGCTTCTTGGATAGGGGCTGGGTGCTATCTCCCTGTGTCCTCTTAGCCAAGTGCAGGCCTGGCTTGTGGGGCACCCAGTAGAGGCTGCGTGACCCCAGCCTAGGAGGATGGATGAGCATATTGTGGAACCCAGCAAATGGGTGGGAAGGGTGGTTCAGAACGCTCAGTGCCCTAGCTCTGTTGGCTTCTGGCTGCCTCCAGCGAACCACTGCCCGTGGCCTCGGGGAAGCTGGTGAGGACAACCCCATGTTCTGGGCAGCTGTGGTTTGAAAGGTTACAGCTGAAGTTCTCAGATGAATCCAAGGAAACGAATCCAACTTCTCACATCCCACAGAGGCCAGAGGAACAGTGGAGAACTTTTTAACCTTTTTTTGTCTTGGACCAGTACATCCCAGAATTAGCAAACAATGAAGTCTCTTCTTTCTAGCCTGCTGCATTCCTCCTAGACTTCTGTACTTCACTCTCCCACCCTCCCTGCCTCCACTATCTCCAGTGTCCAGTGACTCACAGTCATGGAGAACAGAGGAGGAGTCCAGCTTCTCAGCTCATGTGACCAGGGACTTCAGGGCAGGAAGCGCAGGAGGGCCATCCAGGGGCTTTTTGGCTAATGTTTCCCTTGTTTAAAGCAAGAATAACAAAAACTGCTTTGTCTAGGTATCATCAAGCTAGAGGCCCAGGTGCTGTGTGCTGGCCCATGATAGACTCTCTTGAAGTTGTATGTAAGTAGTCCTTAGGAGCCATCTGCTCCTGGGAAAGAGGAAAAAGAGAGGTAGGGGCAGCAGAAGGGAGCCTAGGCTTCTGCTTCCCCAGAATCCTGGGCTGTTTCTTCCCAACTGCCTGGTCTGGTCTCATGACATCATTTGCTGGCCAGGGCCACTGGTGGAAACAATGCCTGCCATGATGCAGGTGGTGAGGCTGGCACAGGAGGAGGGGCGGGGAAAAGGGGAAGTTTCATCTAGAGAGATTCATGGGAAGGGGCAGGGAGAGAGTAGAAGGGAGGAGCTAAGAGGCAGGAGAACGGGCACCGATACCAGAGAAGCCAGTGAGGAAAGATGGAAACCACTCATTCTTCATCATTCCAAGAGCAGACACTCATTTCAGCTGTGATGGTTACAGAGACACAGGACATTCCTGGGGAATATGATGTGCTTTCTAATGCTGTGTTTGGGGCCAGCATGGGCTGGCTTGTGGACAGGGAAGGGCGTTGGTCTCTACAGGCAGCAGGCGAGCAGCTCCATGGGGCTTGCAGCAGGAAGTCTCTCTCTGGGAGGTAGCCCGGAATGTGTCTGCTAAGATCCTTCTCACTAACCTTAAGGAACAACACCCGGTTAGGACGGCCAAAAAGGCTGGCTCGGTGGGCAGCATCCGCACACCAGGGCGCACGGCTTGTCACCTGTCTTCCTCTACCTCAGTTGAGCTAGAAGTGCTCAGAAGCAGCACACACCTGTGCCCCCCTCTGCCCGGGGACCGGCAGAGATCCTGTGACTCATCTGTGTGGGTTCCAGCAACCAGCAAGGTGGCTGCCTCAGGCGTGCCAGGACGAGACTTCCCAGTCCCTCCTCATCAGCTGCCAGATCACTCTGGAAACAGCAGAGTTACTGGGTGTTTACATCCCACACACGCACACTTGGAGAGGAAACTAGCTCCCCTGAAGGAGAAAGCAGACAGAGGGGGGAGCCGGGCACACATGGCTGGTTTACAGCTTATGACTAGGAGATGATGAAGTGCAGAAAGAGGACAGGTGATACTTCAGTGAAACCATGACACTACCAGGTGCCGTCACACCTGCTGTTCAGATCCAAAAGGGCTACGGAGCCCAGTAAGCCCAGGGCCCTCACATCAGCCTTTCCTACAAAGCTGGAGCGGGACCCCACCCAAATGAACAAGCACAAACAGAAACATGCATCTTCCCAGAAATATGAGAATACCAAACATTGCCAGAGCAGCCAGGACCCACGCCACACCCTGTGTGTCACCCTGACCTCTTCAATCTGCTTCAAGACCCTCAGCAAGAAACTAAACAGTCGTGGGAAAATGTGTCCCCAGAGCAGGGTTCAAGTCCTCTCTCAATTGACCACTAGATAAGGTTACCCAAAGCCTCAGCTCCCACTCAGTCAGATGAATGGGGACAAGAGTGATTACTTTGTAGAGCTGCTGAACGCATTTCTAACATGATGGACAATAGTGAGAATCTATACAAATAACCAAAATTATGGAAATGTAGAGAAGACAAATAGAAGTAAAATAGAAATGGAAACCTCTAGTATTTCTAAAATGTTCTTTGCGGGATTGACTTAACCTAAAAACTGTTTAGTAGAAACATTTTAGGCAAACAAGAAAATGTACACAGGAAGTAGGGAGGCTGACCTTTCTAAAGGAAAGGGTATTAAGGAATGAGGGTGGGAGGAAAGGATAAGGAAAGGAATCAAGATGTGTCAGCCACACGCACCAGCTCCTCTCAAGGATGTAATCATTGCGTTGGCCCACATGTGTGCATAAATAAATAGAGTGCACCCATGCCCAGAATCTTTTGAAGTCTAATACTTCACAATAGCCAAGCTATATGTGTAAAGAAATGAGACACAGGCATACCCCATCGTATAGCTGCTCCTGATTCCCACTCTAGGCTGACTTCTTGGGCTCTCCTTTCTCCATCCTAACACATAGCTGACTTCGCTATGTGTATTTTCTGCTGCTCGAAGATTCACCCATTCCCTCCTTGAGGAGGGAGACCCTGCCAGCCTCCCACATGGCCAGCCATCTAAGAAGATGCTCCTGAGGCCAGAGAAGAGTGCGGAGTGCTCCCAACATCGATGGGCAGCCTGGCGGACGCCACATCACTGGGCAACCAGGCTCCGTCTTTTAAAAGTAACTGGGATCCATGTTTTGGAAGGACAGAGACAAAAGAAGGACCTTCCCTGGGCCCAGGGCTCACAGGTGGCAGCACAGAATTGAAATGCAGGCTGTGTCCTCACAGGAGACAGAGGGAGCAGGACATTTTCCATGGCAATGCTTAGGGAATGGATAGTTAGTGACCCCCAAATCCTGGGATTTTCCAGTGTGGGCGCTCAGCTGTGCTCTGCACTATTACTTTTCTGTGCATTCTTTTTTTTTTTTTTGGTGGAACCAGGGATTGAACTTAGGCCCTTGTGCTTGCTGGGGAAGTGCTTATTCTACTGAATCATCTCCCAGCTCCTTTTTGTACATTCTTGATGGAACCAGAACTTTCCGAAGTACAAGGAAGGGAAATAAGCAAAGCAGAACGAATGCCCTGGAATGTGGGATGGGAGTCCGACCTCTCTTATCCCAGTCTCAGTTCCATCTTGATTAATTTCCATGCATCAAAAGACGTAGTCAGACCTGGATTCTAGACATGATCTCAGCACTGGGCGAGAACACGTGACTACAACTGTTTCCACCTCTGTGAGATAGGAACAATAATGTCTCCCCTGCCTGCACCCCGGGGCTGCTGCAAGAACCCCAGCAGATAATGGGGAAACAGTAAACATGCCAGCACACCGTCTGCATCTCGGCAGCCTGTGCACTCCCCACTCTCAGGAGCTGGAAGGGTGGGGCACAGCAGCTCTCCTCCACAGCCCCGGCTCTGTGCACTTGACCTTCAGCTGTCCCCACGATCACTGGCTTTGTGAAGGACCCTTTACTAATCTTTCAACAGGCTCACAACCCTGATCATAACTGAAACTGGGCTACTTAGTCATTGCCCAATACTGTTGGGTACTTTTTTTTTTTTTTGATGTTGAATCATTAAAATAATTCTGGATGGTAAGTGTTGGTTTATAAATTAACAATACTTTTATTTTTTGTGTTTGCTTTTCATATATTAGGTTCACAGGTTGATTTTAGTCTTATACCAAGAACAGCTAGAGAATCACTGAGTTTGTAAAACAGCACTAGACTAGCTGATGTGGGGTGGAGTGAGTTCTTAATAACAAGGTGGGAAATTCTCATAGACACAGGGAAGGGAGGCATTATTACAAGTGTTTCACAAGGAAGCAAACTGAAGGTCAGAGGGGTAATAATTTAATCAAAACCACACAGGCAGAGTGAGTGGTCTGAGGCTAGAGCTAGAGACTAAGTCTTCTGGGTTCAATGTTTGTTTAGAACCCCTGGCTGCACCTGGCCTCATAACCCAATCCCTCTCCCTGCTGCAAGGCTGCCCTAACCTGGTTCTCCCACCCTAAATGGGTGCCAGGCAGGTGGGCAAGGGGAGGGATGGGGCTTCGTAGCCAGGACAGGTGTACACCTTAGAGAATGAGGTGCTGGGATGGTGTGTATGAACACTCCCGGGAGAGAGGGGTACGGATCCCGCAACACCCAGCAGGTACCCATGACCTAAGTGTCTGCCCCGCAGGAATACCTGACAAGCCCGAATGGGTGGGATGCCTTCATGGAATGTTTTGAAAATAGTGAAAAAAGGCCACCCACTTTCTGGGCCCTCTTCTGTCCCTCTCAGACAGAAGCTTTTTCTCTCTGGATATATTCTTCCTACTCTTAAAAACTATAAACAATAAAAAAAAATAAAGAAATGAAAGAAATACATGATTTTTTTTACATGATTTATTTTTAACCAGGAAGGAAATGGGAAAAAACAGAAGAGAGAATTAGCCAGGGCTGTGTCTATGTGACGAACTTACCCTGGGTTTTGTGTGCCTCTTGGGGAAAGCCTGGCAGAACCACAAAAATTAAGGAAGGAGCTGAGGAGGGGCTGGGCACTGCTTTTGGATTCAGTGCATCTTCCTAAGAGGATTTCTAAACCATCTTTCTAGTACCTAATTACAGGGCTTGGGCCCCCAAAATGCAAGGCAGTCTCCTGTGAAGGTCAACACCTTCTGACACAAAGGTTCCCCCCCCCACACACACACACAGAGCCCTCTCCCGTGGGCTCTCCCTTTCCAGCCCCGGATCCTGTGGAAGGACAGTCAGAGGGCTCTGCCAGTGACAGAGGCTTATGGGTACTTAGTCAGTCTTGGAAAAGTGAGAAGACAGGAGAGAGATTTAAAAAATAAAAATGTAATTAATATTTTTAGAGTCTTAGCAGTTATAAAGCTTTAGGATCTACTGCTTCTTCTATTAGCTTGGAGTCTCCAGATAAACTATAAACTAGTGACTCTATTACACCCTGTTACTAAGGGGGGGGGCAGAAACTCATGGAAGATACTGATCCTCGTACACAAAAAATTAGAGAAGCACAGAAAAGACAAAATCATGGCTGCAATAGAGAATGAGGTCCTCCTCACCAGGAAGGTGACCCTGGAGCTGAACAGAAAAACAGAATTATGCACAAAGTGGGTAAGGAAGGGAGACTCCAGACAGAAGACTCTGCAAAGCCTTGAGAACCCTAGGAAAGCCAGAGAGGTCCACAGGAGCAAGAGGACCCCAGTGACAATGACAGCAGCCTACAGCTGCCTGTTGCTTCCCATACACAGACGCTGTCAGGACGGGCACTCTTCTAAGCAGCAGTCCTGACATGTCTACATTAATTCTCACACCTTTCCTGAAGGTGAGTGCTTTTTACAGATGAGAAAATTGAGGCCCAATGAAGTAGCTTGCTTCTCAGGTTGTGTAACTTCAAGAAGTATGAGTTTCATCCTGAGAACCAGGAACATGAACGTGTGTGCGCGCACACACACACACACACACACACACACACACACAAACACACAGACATGGTTCCACAAGGGTCCCGTGATCTAGAAAGCTTGGTCTGAGGCAGGGTAGCTGTGGGCATGGAGAAGTCGAAGCTGGACCATGCGAAGGCTATTTGTTCAAGGAAGACCTGGACAGGGGCAGCAGGGACAGAGAGCGGAGGGACATTTCCAGAGATCCTGGTGGGCAAGCAACTGACTGGACACACATGCGCCTCCACTTCCTCTACCTATACTGCCAAAAATCGTACGTTTCTATCTCTATTTCTACCTCAAGAATTGCTGGGAAATTAATGAGGCAGAGCCCTGGGTCGCTTTCATGTGCCAAACAACACCCTTGCACTACCGGTGGTGCACATTAAAAGCTAAGCTATAAAATGTGCTTTGGCCGAGGACCTGGGAATAATTATAGCCTGCTAATTATTGTTAATTTTACCACAGCTTTGGAACTCTGAACTTTCTCAGTGATTCAAAAAGAGATTGCAACCTCTCCGTCCCATTAGAGGAGCCACACAACGGCAGACCAGCAATTTCTCACGGGTCCTATTCTTTTCCTGTGTTATTTACATGGATACAGAGAAGAAAAAGCAGTCATTTCCTCTTTCAGAATTATATTGTACACAGAACCCCTTGCGGTCTTGCTGGCTCTTTCAAATTTGCTTTTTCATCTTCCTACTAAGCAGACATAAATGTTGTATGACTGTGTGTGTAGAAAAGACCTGTTTAACATAGCTTTTCATACTCGAACGCCAGGACCTCAGGGTAGCATCCGTGAAGTGCTAATAGAACGCTCGCTTTTCTTCAGAGGCCCCTAAGAGCCAGGCAGAAGGCTAAAGGGGCCGCACCAGTCGAGCTTAGGTTTTGCACGCACCTTCAGGATCCACCAAAGGCGGCCAGAGCCCGGGAGCCGGAGAAGGGAGTGGGGCAGGGGGCTTAGTAAACATGCGGTGAGGAGGGCGGCAGCGGGAAGAGCGGAGTGGGGGAGGCTGGTGCAGAGACTGCACGCGGCGGGCGGTGAAAAGGAGAGTCTGGGACGCTGAGGACTGCGAGACAGGGACGGGGACGGGGCGGGGCGGGGCGGGGGGCCCCGTGGGCCGGGAAGTATCGGTGTCTCGACTCTCGGTCGGAGGAGGGCGGGGCAGCCGGGCCCATCCCATCGCGGGCGGCGCAGGGCGTGGGGTGGCGCCCGAATTCCCGGGGCGCGTCGGGGCGGCCGGGCGAGTGGAGGGCATAAGAGCGCGGGAGCAGCCGGCTCCAGACGCCCCAGCTCGCAGCATGGTCCAGTCCCGCGGCCTCGCGCCGTTCCTGGCGCTCCTGGCGCTGTCCGCGGCGCCGAGTCCAGCGAGCGCGCAGCACAACTGCACGTGCGCCACCAACAAGCTGAGCATCTGCAGCCCGGACGGCCCCGGTGGCAGCTGCCAGTGCCGTGCGCTGGGCTCAGGCGCGCTGCTCGACTGCTCCAAGCTCACCGCCAAGTGCCTCCTGATGCATGCGCGCGCGCGCGCACCCCGGGGCCGCTCGCTGGTGTCTCCTGGGCCGCTGGCGATTGTGGACAACGACGGCTTCTATGACCCTGAGTGCGACGGCGAGGGCCGCTTCAAGGCTCGCCAGTGCAACGGGACGTCGGTGTGCTGGTGCGTGAACTCGGTGGGCGTGCGCCGCACCGACAAGGGCGACCGCGGGCTGCAGTGCGCGGGTGTGGTGCGCACACACCGCATCTTTATCCACCTGCGTCACGACCCGGCCGCAGAGCTCAACAGCTCCTTCCTAGATGTCGAGCTGCGGCAGCTGTTCCGCCAGCGCTACGGCCTGCGTACCGCCTTCCTGCACGCGGTGCGCTACGACGCGCCCACCATCCAGATCGAGCTGCGCCAGAATGCATCGCAGAAGGCACCTGGCGATGTGGATATCGGCGATGCTGCCTACTATTTTGAGCGCGACGTCAAGGGCGAGTCACTGTTCCCGGGTCACCGTGGGTCGGGTGTGCCAGTGCGCGGGGGGTCCCTGCCCGTGGAGCACACGCTTATCTACTACCTGGACGAAGAGCCCCCCAAGTTCACCATGCAGCGTCTCACCGCAGGCATTATAGCTGTCATCGTGGTGGTCTCAGTGGCTCTGGTCGCCGGCGGGGTCGTTCTGGTGGTCACCAACCACAAGAGGTCGGGAAAGTACAAGAAGGTGGAGATCAAGGAGTTGGGGGAATTGAGAAGTGAGCCAAGCCTGTAGGTACCTCAGAACCACGCAAGGGTGGAGAGACAGACGCTGCAGCATCCCAGGCCGGGAGAGTACCTGCTGCTTTCCCGGCCCGAAGGAGGCATTTCTCCTCCCAAGCCTTCTGCACCCTCGCCAGCTCCCCATCAGGAGACTTGATGGGTCTGGGTCTCAGCGCCACCTATTTCTGACTTACACTTTGAAGAAAGTGCTTCTAAAAGCCTCCTTTGGATCCAAAGCCAAGAAACAGGACTGAGTTAAGGAAGGATGGCGCAGGGACAGCTATAAGAAGTAGGCTGCGAACAACCTAGCATCCTTGGCAAGTTGATGGGGATCAGTCTTTGGGGCTGGTGCTTTCTTAGGTTAAGTGATTTGGCAAGCTCTCCTGAATCAGGACCTTCCCTGGAAAAAGAGGAGCTCCTTAGTGGGGGTGTCAAAGATGTCAGAGGCCTATCTTCTGTTGTTTATGGTCCCCACTGTGTATCTCATGACCCAGAAAGGATTTCGTCTCCTTACCTGAACATATTTTATGTGTGTTTGTGGTCTCCCGACCCAGCACAACCGCCTCCTCAGCTCGCCCTGATTATGGCTGGTAATAGTAATGTCTTCTTTTGTAAAATGTTTGTACATATGTTGACTTTGATAATGTTGCTGTGATTTTTTAAAAAAATGAATTTAATAAAATATGAGAAAGGCACAGACCAGAAGGTGGAGTTTGTGAAAACCCTTCAGAGTGATACCATTTTGGTTTCCTCTGACTAATTTCTATAACTCTCTCTCTCTCTCTCTCTCTCTCTCTCTCTCTCTCTCTCTCTCTCTCTCTCTCTCTCTCTCCTCCCAAATTCTAACACTCTTTCAGGCAAGTGCTTATTCTACTGAGCTATCTTCCCAGCCCCCCAACACTCTTTCATGTCCACACTCTGGTGTTTCCTGAGCTAAGCTGACAGCTGAAAATGCTGTTTTTCTAAGATTGTTAGAAACCTCTTTCAGTCTACAGGGGTGGGCCTGAGGGAGGAGACAAGAAACGACCACCAGCACCAGGTAGAGGTCCAGGCACTTTGGTCATCCCCAGTAGGGCTTTCCACTGATGGATGTTTTTTGGCTGGCTGAGCCTGCCTTAAGGTCGGATCTGGTAAGGCCGGTGGAGGTGGGGTTCGAACTGAGGTATTCTGCACCTGACTGTATTTGCATGAGCAGGCACTTAAACAACTGAGCTAAGTGGCCTGATGAAGAGAACAGCTTGAGAATTTGTTTCCCACGATATTTTTCTTTGAAATTTAAATTTCTGCACTAGTTCCAGGCTGTAACTCCTTGTCCTTTCTAGCACTCAAGAGTTGGAAAAGCACTTTCATATGTATAATATTTGAGACACCAGCTTGCTGGAAGTAGTGGAGTGTTGGTAAGTCCTGAGTTCAAATCTTGCTTGGTTGGGCAGGAAGTCACGAGACCCCTTTTTCTTCATCTAATAAAGAAGCTGCAGATCCCTTTGTCACTATTGTGGAGATGAAATAGAATTGAGATGTGAGCAATCCTAGCAATTTCTGGGAAGCATCTGAAAATTTTCTCTGTTCTGAACTGTATCCATGCTACATATCAGAGTACAGGTCTGAAGAGGCTGACCAAGCCCATGAAAATGCATGTCCTCCACATGCCAAAGCCAGGGTGCAGCACACTGGCGTTGACTTCCTAGCCTGGGTGGCTGTCAGGCGCTAGCAGGCAGACATACCTTGCTTACCCATTTCCTCCAAGCCCCTTGTGCTGTTCTGAAACAGCTCACTAGGGCTGAAGACAGAACTCCTGCCCTAGCTACCTGCAGGGCCCTAGCCTGGCCTCCAGGATCTCCCTCCCTCCCAGCTCCCCCTGCTCTGCTTTGCCCTTCTGCCTCTGCCTTAAGAAGAATGTGAGGTGTGAACACAGAAGCAGGTCACAGCTTGTCTTCTGAGCTCAGCAGGTGGCTCAACAGGTTTCATTGCATAAGATACTTAGGGATTTTTCCACTCTTGCTTTTTCCTTCATTGGGGGAATTTTTAAAATCATCCATCCCCCACCACAACTTGCATAGTTTTCTCTTTATCTTTCCAAGTAGAATGTTAGAACTAGAAAGAAGGTCCTGTACTGTGAGATGCCCATTCCACAGATGAGAAAGGTGAAATCTAGATAGAAGGGATTTGCTTGACTCAGGCAGAAAGTGGCTGAACGGCCTAGAGAACCAAGGCCTGGCCCCAGGTGGCTCTTCCTCCCACTGCCTCCCTGAAGAGTCTTTTTAATTTATTTTTCAAATATTTCTTTTATCTATTCTCTAGCTTTTGAATACCACTTACATGAGAGAGATACTTTGACTCAGTGGAAAATGGATGAGCTTTGAAGTTACCTGGTTGTGGTTTTCCTACTTATAAAACAAGCCTAGTTTTATCTAGGATGCTATACTTTAAAGATCAGACAGAAGACCTGAAAACATAAACTGTGTATTCAGCAAGTGATCACTCTTGCTTGAACTATAACAAGTTACCTAAGAACTTGAGAAAAAATTACTAGCAGTGCTTAAACTCTTCCTCTGGATGTAGGCCGAATGTCGTCCTGCTTTTCACAAGGGCACCTGCACCCTGTCCTTGTGCTGCGCAAGCAGAGAGGGTGACCCTGCAAACCAGCCCTGAGGCTTGAGAGTGTGGACAGCACTGTGCCCGGCCTGCCCCGTGGCACACTGTCCTTCTTATCTTTCTTTTAAAGATACAAGTTGAGCAGCACTGTCTTGAAAATCTGAAATCTCAAATGCCCCAAAATCTAAAACTTCCTGGGTGTTGACCCAGCATCACAAATGGAAAATTCCACACCCAACTTCATGTGACCTTCTCATGGTCACTAAATGCGCTGAGTGAAATTGCCTCCAGGCTGTGCATGCAGCTGGAGCCTCTGTAAAATGTAAATGAATCTCATGTTTGGCCTCGCCTCTCAACTCCTGGATATCTCACAGTGTGCACACAAGTATTTCAAAATCCCTCCTAATTTTTATCTGAAATTCTGTTATGGTCCCTAAGCATGTGGATAAGAGACTCTGCCTGTACCTTGTTATTACAGGGTCCCCGTAACAGTATTTCATTTTGTTTTAATTTACTCTTTTACCCTAATTGGTTTGGGTGGTTGTATTGAGAAAATGAGAAACAGAATTTCAATGGGTGGTGGAGGGTCAGATGGGTGACATGCTGGGGCTAGAACTGAGGTGAGCGGCCCCTCTTAGCCGTGTCCTCACCACTGGACTGAACTGCCTCGTTGTCCTTCCTGAGACTGCAGGCCAGAATGTATTTCTTTCCTCTTGCTGCTCTAACAAATTACCATAAACTTGGTGGCATAAACAGCACTTTTGTTATCTCACAAGTCCAACGTGGGTCTTCCTGGGCTAAACTCAAGTATCAGCAAGGCTTGCTTCCTTTTGGAGGTTGAAGAGGAATGCTTCAGATGCGGGACTAATAGCTACACTTTCTTGCTGGCCAGAAACTGAGGGCTTTTCCCATCTTACAGCGGTGGCCCACATCTTCCCTTCGTCTTCAGAGCCAGGAAGGCAGCACCTCTGTCTTCCTCTCTCCTCTGCCTTTGTCCCGTCTCTTTCTGATCACAGCTGGGCAAGTTTCCTCATTGGTGAGAACCCCTTTAATTAGAATGAGTCCACCACGCTAATGCAGGTTGAGACTGTTCTGTCTCAAAGTTTGCAGCTTAATCAGACCTGAGGAATTTCTTTGCCATTATGAGTGGCATGTTCACAGGTTCTGGGATTGGGGTGTGGTTATCTTCCATAAGGGAGAGCACCACTCTGTGTATAACAGGATGCCCCTGGGCCTGTGCTCTTAAGCAGTATGCTATCCTGCTTCTGTGCTAGGTAGAGTCCATTTTTCTCTTCAGTCATTGCTGTCCATCTAATGAATGTACCCTCTTCTAATTCATATGTTGATACCCACCCTGTAATGATATTACAGGGTGGGGTTCAGGCCCTTGTAACCGAGGCCCTAGCTACACTGATGCCTCTGTTATCATGTGAGGACACAGCAAAAAGATGGTCATCTACGACGTAGTCCTCACGAGACAATCTATGGGCCTTTTGATCTTGGACTTCTCAGCCGTGAAAGCTCTGACGGTGGAATTCTGTTGCTTATGAGCCACTCTGTCCAAATAGGTTTGTGTTACAGTTACAAAAGAGAGGTGTTTCCTCTACACTTCTGTTTTCTGTCCTACTTTTTAAGGATAGCTTTTCCAAGGAGGAAAACGACCTCTAGGAAGAATTATTTGTGTATTTCATACATAGGGTCATAGGATGCTGATTCCCTAGTAAGTACTCATGAGAGGAGTATTGAATTAGCTCGTGCCACAGGTTGCCAGTGATTGAGCACAGAACCTGTCCTGTCATTGTCTTTGTTGTCCCATGTATGTGAGGTACACTCTGCCACTCACTCCTGCTTTACTGATGAGGAGTTAATTAAGAAGTCACATGGCTGGTAATGAATAGAGTCAGAGTTCAGAAACAAGGCTGCCCTCCTCCAGAGACTCTGTTCTCACTACCACACCCTGGCACAGTTTGTTATCAGATGTGGGATCTGGGGCAGCTGTTTACAGATTCTTTGTGTCTTGAACAAAGAACTGAGCAGGACACTCAGGAAGAGCAGCAAGAGTAAGATTTATTTAGAAGGAGCAACAAGCAAAGCAGGAATAACCACAGGACACTGTTTAATATTAAATGGAGGGAAGGGAGTGACTCCTTCAGCTCTAGAGGTTCTAACTGTACTGGTACCAGGATCATTGGTGAATCTGCTTGTGGTTGTGACAGATCATTTCCAGGGACACCTCAGTGCTTCCTGGTGGGACCTTCCTAGGGTTTCTCTTACAGGACTTTGCTCCTCCTGGATGCTTCTGCTTTATCCCACAGTAGCACAAAGATGCTCTTTCCCTCAGTTTTCACACAGGGTGGGGGTGGGCCAGTGAGAAGAGCTCATGGCCCCAACAGGGGCAGCTAAGGGTCTTCTAAAGTCCTGGGATTATGGGAGGGCCTAACGGTGGGGGTTGACAGGAGTTATGGCACACTTGCATAGTTGACTTGAACTAAAAATCTGGGTGTAAAGACAAAGAGGGATTGATTTATTCCACAGCCATCATCTGCAACATAAGTATGAGAATTAATCAAATTACAAGAGAGGGTCTGAACTGGGTTGAACTTGAACAGTTTATGCCCACTGTGACCCACGAGTGTGTGCTTATTTGGAAATAGCATCTTTGCAGATGTAGAGATGAGTGAAGAGTCTGCGCTCATGCAGCGGTCTACTGGGTCATCATGGTGGCAGTCAGCCCAGCGCGGGAATCTCAGAACCAATGATAAGGAACCGCTCCTACATGGTCTTTTGTTTTCTGTCCCTGGATTAACTGGGAACTTCCTTTTTGGATTTTTGCTCACACCAACCCTCCCGGAATCAGCGCTTGTTGCGTTGCTGTTCTGCCCATGTAAACTCCGCCCCATCCCAGTCCCATAGAGGCTCCAGCTTCTGTCTCCACCTGGAGGGTTGCCGGCTTCTCCTTTGGCCACCCTCCCGCGCCTGGCAATAAAGGGGTTCTTTGCTTTCACCTGCTTTTCTGTCTCGCCAAGGAGGAACCCTTACAGTAAGGTAGTACTGGGTTAGTGTGGCTGCTATTCTTGGGAGAAGGGAGTTGTGACACATGAACACACTCAACGAGACAGCACAGAAAGAAGCAAAGACTGTAATTAATCTATGTCCCAGGAGGAGGAACACCAAAGATTGTCAGTAACTCACTGAAGGAAGGTGGAAGAACTTTTTGCCCGGAGCTTTTAGAGAAAACATGGCCACACAGATACCTTAATTCTGATTTGTAGCCTCCCAAACCATGAAAAATTATCTCTGTTGTTTTAAGCCTTCAAATTTGACCTGATACAGCAGCTTCAGGAACCTAAACACACTGTCCAATCTCCTGCTGAGTAAGCCTTCCTCTCTCCCAACACCAGCTTCTACCAAGTTCAAACCACTTTCTTCTTGAATACTTTTACAGAACAACCCTTTTTAGCCTCTACAGGCCTCAGCACTTCCCAGGCCCATCCTTGGCTCATCGAAATTTCTTTTTCTTCTGCCCTAGCAGGTTGTTCAAAAGGTGAAGCCTGAAGTAAAATAGACCAAAGTAGGACAGTAGAAATTAACCACTGATAAAAATTATTCCATTTCACTGAAAGATGAAGAAAGAAGAAGAAGAAGAAGAAGAAGAAGAAGAACAACAACAACAACAACAACAACAACAACAACAATAAGAGAAAAAAAACAGAAAGTAAAATAATTGCAGTCATTTGGATTTAAAGCAACAAAATTTTCATTTAAAATAACAAATCTGTCCATTTTTTATATTATGCTAACTCTATCCTCCTTGCTTATTGCTTTATATTTTTTAAAAACATTTTTATGTTTTTGTTGTTATAGGGTTTCACCATGTAGCTCAGACTTTTGGTGATCCTCCTGCTTCAGCCTCCCCAGCATTGGGATTACAGGTGTTCCGCTGACCTGCCCTGGGGGTGGGGTGGGCTGGTATGGCATGTGGAGTGAACCATGGTCCCTGCGCTTTGCCTAGGCAAGCACTTTAGTCCCCTGAGCTATCACGCCAGCCTCTGCTTGACAGTTATTCTACTCATAAAATATCTAAATATGTTCTATGTTGCGTTTTCCTTAAGAAACCTTCAGTTTTAAGCAGCTTTCTTTTGCTTCCTTTTGCTTCTCAACATACTTTGGGTGGTGAGAAATGGAGAGAAATCTAACTCCTAGAACAGTTGTTATTATGTAGTTAATAGCTGTCTCTGCTTCTAGCTTTTAAGTTTCATAAGGACATAGCCCCTATTAATCAGGATTCTTGATTATAATAGAAACAGATTCTGGCTAATTTAAACATAATGTTTACTGAAGCATTTTGGCTATATTCACAAAATCAGTGGGAAAGGCTAGAAACCAGACATAGAAAACGACCAGCACCTAAAGTGGGCTATGCAGCAGGGGACATGGCCAAGGGCAGGCTTCAGGGCAACCTATTGGGGATTTTCACTGGTGGATGCGAGACACCTGTGGGACAGCTGTGCTCCTGGAAAACTCGGTTCTGCTGTGAGCAGTTTCTCAGGGGGCCTGAGCTAGCACTTTGTGTCCTCCAGATCAATTTCCCTGGAAAGAGAGTTCAGTTGGCTGGCTTGGGTCACACACCAGCGTCTCACCTGCCAGGAAGGAGGACCAGCTGGCCTCCCACCAAGTCATACATAACAGAGTAAGAAGAAGAAAGGGACATTAACTTAGGAGAAAGCCAGATGGGCAAAAACCAAGCATATCAATCAGAACTATTTCAGTTCCTAGGTTTAGCAACCCTACCCAAATTAAACTAATTTAAACAAAAAAGGTATTTACTAATTCGTGTACCTGGAAAACAAAGGGGAATTAGGTCTAGTCATAGCTTGCTCTAAGGACGCAAATAGTACAGTACCATTGGGTCTATTTCTTAATAGCTTTTAAAAATATTGATGCAGTCAGAGTTTCCCAGAGGAAACCGAATAAGTAGGAAACACACAGATATATAAATAAAGATTTATTGTGAAGGATGGCTTTCAATTATGAGGATGGAGAAGTCCATAATTGGCCATACACAAGCTGGCGTAGAGCTGAGTAATATTTCATTTTCTGGATGTAGCATGATTTTTCTATCACTCACTGAAGGACACCATGATTGTTTCCATGCTCTGGCAATTGTGAATAAAGCTGCCACCAGAATTTGTGTGGACGTGTTTGTGTGGACATAAGTTTTCAACTCCTGGGGCCAGGCATGGTGGCGCATGCCTGTAATCCCAGCACTCGGGAGGCTGAGGCAGGAGGATTGTTATGAGTTCGAGACCAGCCTGAGCTACAAAGTGAGCTTAAGGCCAGCCTGAACTGCATAGTGAGACCCTGTCTCAAAAAGACAAAAAAAAAAAAAAAAAAATCCCAGCACTCAGGAGGCTGAGGCAGGAGGATTGTTGTGAGTTCGAGACCAGCCTGAGCTACAAAGTGAGCTTAAGGCCAGCCTGAACTGCATAGTGAGACCCTGTCTCAAAAAGACAAAAAAAAAAAAAAAAAGTTTTCAACTCCTTTAGATGAACATCAAGGAATTGACTGCGGGGTCAACTGCAAAGTACATACTTTGTCTTGTAAGAAATTCCCAAATCATTTTTAAAGGTGACCGTCCCTTTTCCTGTTCCCACCAACAGCGAATGGGAGTTTCTGTTGCTGCAATCTTCTCTAGCATTTTTTGTCAAGGTTGTCAGTTTTCACCATTCTAGTAGGTTATATAACAGTGGCTTATTGTTTTAATTTGCATTTCCCTGATAACATGATGTGGGGCATGCATATTTCCCATCTGAATTTTCTTTCATGTGCTGTTAGACTGATGTCCTATTTTGAAGTCAAATTGTTTGTTTCCTTACTGTTGAATGTTAAGCATTTGCATATTATGGATATATTTTTTAATTAGGGTTTTCTCTTTTGCAAATATCTTTCCTTAGTCTGTAGCTTGTCTTTTTACTGTCTTTGCAGAGATGATGCTTTCAATTTCAATGAACTCAGTCTCATCAATTTCTTCTTGCGTAGTTTGTACCTTCTGTGTTACATTTTAAAAGATCATTGCCAAAACTGCAAATCCTGGTGTGCACCTATAATCCCAGCCCTTTCTGTACCAGTTAGGGTTCACTAGAGGAACAGAAAATATGTAGATATATATGAGCATATAGAAAATATATACATATGTATGAGTACATCAAGGATTTACTAGTAACTAGGTAGGCTTTGGCCAGGGGAGGAAAGTACAAAATGGCCCTCTCTGCACTGGACAGCTTGGGATCCTGGTGAAAGTGGAAGACCTGTAGGTCAATGTGGAGTCTGTTGAAAGTGTGGGTGGGAAGGCAAAGGGTCTCATGGGAAGGCTGAAGAGTCTACACTGGAAGCCTAAAGGAACTGGAGACCAAGGACCAGAAGCCACTGTGAAGACCAGACTCCTCCTCTGAAGAAAAAGGGAAAAGCTTCCTGGCTTTTCTTTTTATTTCATCTAAGCTACAAGGCTGTTGGCTGGTTTCACCCACATCGTGGGTGAGCCTTCCCTCATTATTTTGCAGTGTACATGTCAAACACCCCCTCCCCCCCATACACACACAGAGCTTTAGTAATCTACTAGGTAGTTCTTACTGAGGTCAAGTTGACGTATCAGTTAAAGATCACACTCTTGGGAGACTAAGGCCAAATCAGACCTAGGCAATTCAATGACTTAGTGAGACCCTGTCTCAATACAAAAAATAAAGTTCTAAGGACATAGCTGTGTCAATACCCAGTACCACACACACACACACACATACTTAATGTCACCTAGACTTTCTATGTTGTCACCTGTTTATAGCTTTGTGTTTTATAGTTCATCTGTGATCTACTTTGCATTATGTGAAAAAATGCAAGGAGGTTTATCTTTATTCTATTGTACATGTGTCTAATTCTTCTAGCACTAATTACTTTAAAAACTTTTTTTTTTTTCTGTATTTAGGGCAGGGTCTACAGGGTGTTCAGGATCTCACTACAGATCAGACTGGTAGTGATTCTATTTACAGCCTTCCAAGTGCTGTGATTACAGGTGTGTGCCACCATGCCCAGTCTTAATCACTGCCTCAGGGCAGCCCAGGGGCCAGGGTAGGGCCAGCATGCCCAGGGATTGAACCTCCCACCCCTGCACCTGCTTGCAGGTGCTTTAATCTGCTGAGCTATTTGGCCAGGCCAAAGAACAATCTTTTCTCCCTTGTGTTGTCTTTGTTCCTTTAAGAGATGAGTATATTTTTGTGTGTATATCCACATGTCTTCCAAGAGCATTATGTGGTCATAGGAAGGGCTTCTGAAAGTTGATTGGAGGGTTAGGGACATAGCTCAGTGGCATAGGCACCTGCCTGGAAAGTGCAAGGTCCTGAGTTCATTCCCTGGTCAAAAACAAAAACAAAAACAAAAACAATATGTGGATGGTGATTATGGGGGCTTTTAGCTAGCTGACTGCTGTCAGGAGGTGAGATCACTGGTAGTATAACTTGGGAGCTATCTCCTTCCAGTTCCAGGGAAGTGCTTATTCCACTGAGCCATCTCTCCAGCCCTCTCCTTCCAGTTCCTTCTTTCTCTGTTTGTTACCTGGATGTCATGAGGTAAGCAGTTTTGCTATGCCTGGGCCTTTTGCTAGGCCTTCTCTGTATGGCCCACCAGATATGAACTGGGTCTTTGTAACTCAGAGGCACAGTAAATTTGTTTGAAGTTGTGGGTGTCAGGAATTGCGTCCCAGTGATGAGAACATGACTAACACATAGTCTTGTTATGGGCTTCCTATTCTATTTCAGTGACATATTTGTCTACTTCAACAGTGCCCTGCTGCATTAATTAGAGTGGTTTTATGTTAAGTCTTGATGTTGAGTATTGTCAGTTCTTCAAATTTGGGTCCAGTATTGTTTTGGCTGTTCTGGTTCTTTTGTCTTTCCATACAAACTTTAGACTCAGCTCATTAGCATTCATAAAATGATCTGATGGAATGTTGGTTAAAATTGTATTGAATCTACCTGTCAAATTATAAAGAATTGGCATTTTGACCACATTGAAAGCTTTTATTTGTGAGCATGGAATATTTCATTTACTTAGCTCTTTGATTTCTTTTATATTTCTTATAAAATCAAGTATGTACTTACCAGTTGATCCAGCAATCACGTACCTTAATGTTTATCCAATAGAGTTGAAAACTTACATCCACACAAATATTTCTACTTCATGTAGAACCTACACATTTAGATATTTTTTATTTCAAAAACAGAGTAGAGAGCAATGTGAAGGTGGAGGTAGACTGAAGCAATACACCTTCAAATCCAGGGTGCATTGATGTGGGTTTAGTGCAGTGGTAGCATATCTATGGTATATTTTATTTAAGACAGAAGATGTTAACATCCAAGTTTTTTTTTTTTTTTTTTTTTCTACACTATACTCAGTACTCAGGTTTAATTGCCATGCTGGCACTTGGTGATAAGTAACTGTGTTTCAGGTTGGAGTTTGGGCATTCCTCTCTAAAAGGGTCATCATCACCAGCTTGGTAGATTCAGCCTGAGGTTTGGAGCGAGGTAATCTAGGCTTCAGGACTACGACTCACAAATCTTGGTTAGGATACCATAAACACAAGGTGCTCAGGTGTATGTAAGGAGGCCAGAATCCCAGGCCTACTCCAGGTACACACAGGCTGTCCAGAGCTGGTGGTTTCTGTCCTGTGTTTTGAAGAATGAATTAGGTGCTGGCAGAAATAGTTCACCCCTGTGGTGTTCACTCCCATCTCCCTGTTGATGTCTGGCCCATATTTCTGTGCATGGTGGATCAATATGCAACTGCTAACACCTAAAGCTCTTTGGTTAAAGTTTTCTCTGCCTAATATGGTCCCACTTTGTCTGTGCCTGCATGTAGGAGGCTCAATGTGCCAGGGAATAAGTCAACTCCAGGACAGCCTCCCACCGTGACTGGAAGGAGATAGTGGACAAGTAGCAGAGCTTCCTCATGCTTTATTCCTAGAAACTGCAAGCCAGTTTCATAGTGCCCCTGTCTTCCTCAGAGGGACTATACTCCATTTGTCCCAATTTGTAATTTGATAATGTACCTTTCATTTGTGTTGTAGTTTGGATATTGAACATCTGCTAAAGCCTATAAATGTTAAAAGGTTGGCCCCCAGGGTGGGTCTACTGGGGATAGTCTTTAGGAATTAGGGCTTGTAGGAGATACTTAGATTAATGGAGGGACATGACCTTCAAGGAGATTGGGCAACATTTGTTTCTTTGTGTCTTGGCCATCAAGTTGAGTGCGCCTTTTCATCAGCCCAAGCACTCTCATCATGATGTATAGCTGTGCTACCACCAGCCCAAGCAACCAGGCCAAACTGAAACCTCGAAATCTATGAAACTTGTATTAATAATAAATTTATTTATTTATTTATACTAGAGGTTGAGGCCATAGCCTTGGCCCTGAACTATCTCCCCAGCCCATTTTCATTTTCCTTTTAAATTTTGACATAGGGTCTCGCTGAGTCAGTATGTTGCTCAATCTGGGCTAGATACAGTATTCCTGCACCAGCTTTCCAGAGTAAACCTCTCCTCCTTTAAAAGTTGATTTGTCTCAGATATTTGCTATGGAAATAGAAAACTGAATAACACAGTTGGCTTTCTTCCTTATCTTGCTTCTGTTTTCCCTAACTGGTGTATCCTGAGCTCATTCCCCGCTGCAAATTACATGTATTTGTATGCTTGTCTTAGCATATTCCTTTGGGAATCCATCTACTAGTCAGTATTTTACACAAAAAAGTGATGTGTGTGAGAGCGCAGCAACTCTCAAAAGAAACTGGAGAGGTTATCCAAATTATTTGGGGATCTGCTGCTTGGTCTAGTAAATTAATGAATGAAACATCACCTGGGCTTATAACAGATGGGTACCATAAAGTAATGAACCATATTTTATTGTAGGAATTAAGGGAGTTGAAAACCTAAGTTTGCTAATTTTTCTTGAAGCTCCATGTCAAAGCAGTCCCTGGCATGCAGTGTCCATAAGTACTGAATCAATAGATCTGTTTGTAGTATTAAAGTTAATGTAGGCTATGGACTCTGGGTGACCACAATGTGCCATTTTTAACAAAGGTGTCCTTCTGTGTAGTGAGGGAAGCTGTGTACTCATGGGATCAACATGAACTCACCACTCTATTCTGCATTTCCCATTCTGGATGTTTCATTCAATTAAAATTTAAAATGTCTCTGAAAAGTGAGGATTTAAAAAAAAAAATGTAGCTGGGGATTTGGCTTAATGGCTGAAGTGACTTCCTGCCAAGCACAAGTTCAATTCTTGGTACAAAATCAATCAATCAATCAATCAATCAATAAAAGATGGGGCTGGGGAGGTAGCTTGGCAGTCTAAGCACCTGTTTGGCAAGCACAAGGACCCAGGTTTGATCCCCCTGCCTTGGTACTGCAGGCCATGCCAGCTCTGGAGCCCAGGGCACACTGAGCCAGGCACTAAAAAGGGGTATGGTGGTGCATGCCTGTAATCCCAGTGGTGGGGAGGCTAAGAGTCCAGGCTGCATAGTGAGACACTCTATCCAAATACATAAAAAAAAAAGGTTAGACCTAAACCAGTCTTCTCCTAACCCCCAAAGTCTCACATACATTCCTTCATGCAGTATATGTTTAGTCCATCTCTAAGATGGACAGTTTCAGGGATGCGGAAAAGTCCAAGCCCAAAATCTCCTCTGAGACCCAAGGCAAACTGTTAGCTATATGCCCCTATAAAAATAAAAAAATACAGTTAAAACAATGACAACACACAATAGCTTAGGATAAATGTCTGTATCCCAAAAGGAAAAAAAAAAAAAGGAGTATTAAAGCAGAACTGAAACACAGCAAGGCAAATATCAAATCCTTCGCTCTCTGTCTAGCACCTGGAACAGAACTGTGAAGTCCCAATGGTGTGACAGTTCCACCCCTTGGAAGCTGGTAGCCTTAGCCTTTGAGGCCATTCCCTTGGGGTAACTCTGTTTACTGTCTATAGTACTCTCAGCAGACTTTCTAGTTTTCTAGCATCTCTGCTTTTCCTGGAGTTCTCACTGAATGTTCAGCTTTACTCTTGAAGCTTCACAAATTGCCTTTTTTGGGGCACACTACCTGGCCTTCCAGCCCTTCTTCTGAAATCCAGATGGAAACATTCCTGATCCTGCAACTCTTACACATTGCATGCCCATAAAACTAGCACCATATGAATGGTCTGTCACCAACCTGAGCAGCAGCCAGGCCCCTTTATATGGTGGTTGCCAAGGCCACTGAATGCCTACATGGCTGTGTACTCTGAACCAATTCCCCACACAGCCCTTCTCAAACAGGGTGCTCTGGGAGTTTCTTTTCAGAAGTAAAGTCTTTTGTTTTTGCATTTTAGCCTGGGAAGGATAGAGTCTTGTTGATTCCCAGGTTTCCCTCAAGGCATCCTCCTGCTGTCCTGATACAAACTAGTTAGCTTCATTTTAATACTCTTTCTAGCAACCAAGCTTTCTTACGGCAAAACTTTGTATATCCCAACTTTATAGAAGCTTCTTTGCCATTTGCTTTTTGTTCTCACTGTAGACCTGGCTTAAAACCTCCTACAATACCCATGCCATAGTTTGAACATTAGATTAGCCTTGACGTTTCATTTGTCAGATTAGTTAGTATATTGGCTTTAATCTTAGTCTCCTACAAAGTTGCAGGACACAAATAAAGTGTAGATACATTTTCTGCCCGAGATTAAAATACATGGTCTCAAGTCCCACTGCCAATAGAGTTTGTTAAACTGAAGTGTCCTGAGTCTGATCTTTGTCATTCGCATGGTTGCCAGCATTCTGATCTTGTGTTCTCTCCATAGAGTCTCCCACCATGCTGAGCTCATAGTAATCTCGGGCTTCTCCAGCCAGTATCTTCAAATATTTCCAAACTGCCTATGAACCAGTTCTGAAAGCTTGTGAAACTAATACCCAGTGAACAGTCAGAGCAGTGACTACATTTCTTGGGCACCCAAATCTTATTCACTTTCCTCACTGCTGGGCCAAAAAACCTGGCACCTGCAACTTTAAGGAGGAGCAATTTATTTTGGCACAGATGTTTAGTCCATGCTGAGCACGCTCAGTGCAGCAGTATCAAGGCAGGAGGTTCTGTCATGAGGGAATGGTAATCATATCAGGCAGGCAGGCAGGATGCAGAACGAGAAGAGGGGAACTGGGACGAAGGTGTATCCCTCCAGGTCATCCCCCCAGTGACCTACTTCTGTCCAGGCTTGACCTCTTAATAGCAAGTCATCTAAGCCTCCCCTCCCACAATCCAGTCACCTCTCACAAGGCCCACTTCTGAGTGCATGGGCTTTGGCAGGGCACTCGAGAGCTAAACTACAATAGTCATTTAAATTATGAACTATAACTCACAGAAAATATGTATAATATTATGTTTTTAAAAACACAAAAATATTTGCATATCTTTAGTTGCCTAAGGGGAGACTCAGCAACAGATGGGGTAGTGAACAAGGCAATTTTTAAGTCACATTCAACTCACAGTTTCTATAATCCTAAGAAGTAAAGGTTTATAGTTCCTTTAAAAATATACTGCTTTGACCTATATAGAAAAACTGTAAAACTTTATGGAGAGACATAAAAAGGAGACCTGGATAAAAGGAGATACAGGGCAGCGTCTTGGGTTGATAGTCAACACTGTAAAGATATAAATTTTCCTTAAGAGTAATTTAACATTGGCAACAACAAATGAATTTTGTTAAGGAGATAAAAAATCTTTCTAAAGATCATGGAACCTTTCCAAGATTTAGAATCCAGACACTGAAAAATAAGAACTTGGGGAAAGAAGAGCAACAGGGAAGTGGATCTCTGGGACACAAGGAAGATCTGAGAGGAAAATTGGAGCCCATAATGTGAAAAGACAGATCATAATGCAGAAAAAGGACAGGGAAAGCTCTTTCTCCCCAGCTCCTGGCTTGTGGCATGGGAGAAAGATCTAATCTCCAGATGCAGTGAGGGCAGGTGGCACCAGAGGTCTCCTGAGAGAGATGCAACAGTGGAGTGGAGCAGAGGATGCTGTACACTACAGCAGCTAGTGAGGGACTCCAGTATAAGGACTGACATGGATCCTGGATGGGTGCTGGGTCAGATGCATTTTAGGGAGGGGTCAGCTGAGCCTGGGACTCAGAGTAGCCATGGGTTGCTTTCAACTCCCAGTGATGAAATCCCAGAATGAGTGAGGGATTGCCACAGGATATATCCAGGGTCAGGCCTGTAAGAGACACTCAGAGTGTTGTTGGTTGAATGACCTTGGCACTGTGACCCGAATCCAGGATCAACTTGAATTTCTGTGGATTTGAAGGCACAGCAAAGTTAAGATTTCTTGAAACATGTGGTAATATTCAATCTTATATCCTACCTTGCATAACTATATCTGTTAATCTGAGCAACAGATTTGATGATAAAAATAGATAATGTATCAATCACTGTTAATCAGCTATTTTTATTTTGAAAATCTGTATGTATTGTTATGTTACCATTTCTGTCTTTGCTTTTGTTTTTCTTGCTCTTGTTTTTATTGTTCAAAATAAAAGAACATTATAAAAAAATTTAAAAAAAGAAAGCACCACAATCAGCACCCTGCGCTAATCTTAGCCCAGGCTTCTTGAGATTAAGTAGCATAGGTCTGGGCTTTGACTGCCTTCCTTGTCTACCAGAGACAGCAGAGTCTTGCTTGAATTAGACACTACCACAAAACTGAAGAACTGAGAAGATAACCATAGGCTTGAAATGACATAGAAGTTTTTCTTTTTTCTTGTTTTTCATTTATTTTTGCTTTTTCATGAGCGTGAACATTGACTTTTAGTTTAGCTTTCTGCTTTCTTTACCTATCTTCTTAACCAGTTTCCCAAGGCTTGGCTAATCTCCCTTTATCCTTCTGCCCTGCCTTGGATCTTTCTCTTCTTTTACTTTTCTATTTTCTCCTCTTGCCCTTTCAAAAATTCCTACCCTTGGGTTAAAATTACTCTATTGAATGGATATTTACTGTATAATTTTCTAATTTGCCTTAGATTTTGTTATATAACTATAAATCCTGCATCTATGGTTAAAGATGGCAAATCATTAGTTATCACAGTTTGTCATTTTCTAGTCTATGCTTAATGCTCATGTTATTATTGATTTTACAACTTTAGCCATGGCTATGTAGTCATTGTGATTAACTGATGTTCCTTATATTCCAGTATCTAGGTTGTTGGGTGGTGTGTGTGTGTGTATTTATGTGATAAACAATATTATAGTCTAGGGTCAAGGAACTGGGTGCTAGGCCAAATACACATCCTTAATAGGCAGGCTCTTAGGACAGACTGAAGAGTTAGCTTTGCCTAGAGGACATATCTGAAAAGTATTCATTTCCTAAGGAGGTCTCCATACTGCTGATAAAGCTACCTACTTTAAATAACTTACAAACATCAATGCAAAAAACAAACAAATAAGGAGGATTAAAGTGCCTGCTTAGGCAGATGCAGGCTGCGCTGGCCCCACCCAGGGGCGGAGCTGAGATGGCAATTGAGATTGGGTGAGGTGGTACGTGCCTGTAATCCCAGCACTTGGGAGGCTGAAAACAGGGGGATCACTACAAGTCCAATCAATGCAGTGAGACCCTGTACACTTGTACACACTGTCCTAAATACAACAAAAAAAAAAAAAAAAAAAAGAAAGAAAATGAGAAAACAGGGAAGCAAGATACAGCCCATAATTCCCAACTTACCCAAGACAAGGAGACATTGAGGTGGAAGAAATAAAAAAAAACTCACCAGCTGAAATTAATGAAATCGTGGCAGTGGAAGTGACAAGACAGATGACAAGACAGTCTCTCTTTCTCTCTTTTTTGGCGAACCAGGGATTGAATTTAGGCCCTGGCGCTTGCCAGGCAAGTGCCTATTCTACTAGGCTATTTCCCCAGCCTCTGAATAAGTCTCTTGACAAATACAAGAGATGATGACTATAACGAAAGATATGACCAGTGAATCCAGACTAAGTAATTTCTTGAAAGAAAAGAGCAAGTTAAACCTAAAATTCACACAAGGAAGGAAATTATAAAAATCAGAATAGAAATAAGTGGAATTAAGACAGAACAATACAAAAATCAATAATTTTGAGAGTTGGTTCTTTGAAAGATTAAATAAAATACACTAGCTAACCATATAAAAACTAGGAAAAAGACCAAATCTGTGCAATTTGGAAAGAATGGTTAAAGGGGGAGAAATCTGAAAAAAAGTATTAAGATATATTATGCATGGGTACAAATTCCCTATGACAAACTGATCCATCTGTATAACAGACATGTATAAAAAAGAGAGTTAAAAAAGAAGCAATGTGCATGTGCCAGACAGTTTTCTAAAATAAAATGTATATTACAAAATTACAATAGTTGAAATCATGTGCTTATGCCAGAAACGACAGACCAAGGATCAAAATAGGAAGTCCAGAAACATGGTAATTGAGTTCATAACTAAAGTCAACCTTTAAATCATCCAGGCAAGGGTGGATTATTCAGTTAAACATTGTGACAACAGTTACCCGGACAGGCACTTATGCATGTCCTTTGTGAAACATCTGGCCTAGTATCCAGGAGGGGAGCACTGAAGTCACACCTGGGGCCATGGGCCAGGGGGCAAGCTGACCTTGAACTTCAGGTGGAGTCATAGTGTGCCTTAATTTGAACATTCTTCTAATTAGGAGGAAGTGAGGAACCTGGCTTATTCTTACTTTGTCTAAAAGCTGTCGTCTGTCCTACGGACACACAGGTGTGCTGCTGTAACTATCCAGCGCTGATTTCCTTGAGTGTTGTTTTCCAGTGAGGCAGTTTCCATTTTGATTTTTCCTAAAGGCTGAGAAGAGCATATTCTCCAATCCATCTTCCAACCCATATCTCCCAATAAACACTGTTTGGACAGGACCAAAACAAAAAAAATCTATCAAGCCTAATCATTCAGAAAACATTTAGATACTATGTTTCTCTCCCAACTTATTCTGAATTAAATTCATAGATTAAGTATCTTAAAAGATTTAAGAAACGAGAAAGTTTTTAAAGCTCTAATAAAAATATTTGTACTATAAATATGATTTCAGAAGAAGAGACAGCAATGAATAGATAATTTACCCTTATCAAACATGCTAAGATTAAGCATATGTATATATGTGAAATAACAAAATTGAAAAGGCAACCACTATGTAGGAAAAATCATAAACAACAGACAATTCTTCAGTGCAGTTTTTTTTTAACACGCTAATAAAAGAAAAACAAATATTTCATTTAAAAAAATGAGTTAAAGACTTGGATACTTGCTAAAGAAATTCAAACACAATGTAGGCCAGACAAAATGTTTACTTTGTCAGGTTTTGAAGGAATTCACATTGAAGTGAAGGCAAGAATATATTGTTTCAGTAATGTTTTAACACTAAGTATTTCAAGACAGGTACCTACCAAGATGAGAACAGTAGGGGGTAGAGGTAAGTTTCTTTTGTTTTTCTGTGGTATTATTATTTTACTTGTGAAGAACTCAGGATCGGCACTTCTGGAAAGGTGCTCCACTGGAACCTCAGGGGCAGGAGCCGGAGCGTTTCCAAGCTCGGCCTCCCGCTCACCCAGCTCAGAACTTGGGTCTGGCGGCTGCAGTCTGGTCCAGCAGGAGGCCCGAATAACTAAAGTGATAATTCATAAAAACAGCAGGGGGCCTTGGTGTGGTTCTTCTCTTCAGCTAACCAGATACAGTAAATAAATGCGCATCCGTTCATTTCATGTCGGAAGGACACTCGCGATGACTGGAAAGCACGGGAAGTCCACGCGGAGGAAGCCACGACAAGCTAATATGGACTGAACACGTGCGTGGCGACCGCCGACTCCCAGCCGGGCGTCCACGCCCCCCCGCGCCGGGGCGCCTCTGCTCTGCCGCCCGACAAGCACTGCCTCGGGAGCCCCGCCCGCGCGACCTTGTCCGCTTGCCCTTTGCGAGGTTCTACTCGAGAGGCCGGTCCAGGCCAGAGGCGACGAAGAGACCCACGCGCAGGCCCGGGTACGCCCCCTCCGGCCGCGCGGGGGAGCCCGAGCGCCGCGAGGCTCGCGCGGCGAAGGACCGCTGGGGAGACTAGGCCTGGATCTGACCCCGACGGCCCGGGGTGGGCGGAGCCAAAGGAGCGCACCAACGGCGGACCGGTAGTTGGGGCGAGGCCTGGGACACGCGCCTGCGCAGAGCCGCGTCGCTCGGAGTCCGCCGTGGCCACTGCTAGTCAGTGAGTCCTCACGGTGTGCCTTTGCTCTCCTCGGAGTCGGGCGGGCTGCGGGGCCAGGCGGGAGCGAGAATGGGACCCAGGGCAGCGGGCGCCGGCGGGGAGCCGCGGCCGGCCGGGCGGGGCGGCGGGCCGGAAGGGGCGCGGGTGGTGGCGGCCTGCTCTCGCGGGACGCCCAGCACTTCCCGCGGCCGCGCCTGCGGTTCGGCCCGGCGCGTTCCCCTCCGTGTTCCCGGAACCCGCGCTTCTGCCACGGCGCTTGTCTGGACGCTGCGCGATGTGTTCATCTCTCGAAACTTGTCCACGAAAACCACTTTCGTCCTATGCGAGCCCCCCGGTGTAAAACGGAGCAGCGGCTTTCCTGCGCCGGGCGGTGCTCGGCCGGAGGGGTAGCCGGAGGAGGGCACGTGCTCCGAGGACATGATCCCGGCGACCCCGAGCCGTGTGCCCGTGGGAGCTTAGGAGCGGGGTCTGTGCCACACACACACTTTTTTTTTTTTTTTTAACATATTAAGCCCTTCGTCCTGTTTGTGCTGTGCTTGAATGATTATTTTTTAAAAAACTTGTCCTATTTTTGTCAATTGACGTCTGTTTCCATAGAAACTAGAGAAGGACTCGTCATTTTCAGCAAAAGTTGTTAAAAACTGTTTCCTAGGCTTCAGCAGTGAGTGCTGTACGAGATGGTACTTAAGGTATTAAGGATCTGAGATGTTGTTAGAGGCTAACAATTCAAGCTGTTTAATTTTCTCACATCATTATTCATCCTCGAAGTCTGCCAGCGATGTCTGCTGACTTGCTACAGTTCTGTGAAGAGGATGTTAGCCCTAATTCCTAGATGCTCCATAGTGTAGTGATTGGCTCTTTGAAAATGTAGAAGTAAGAGTTATCCCATTCTTTACTCTGCCTTGAGGATAAACCAGGACTTAAAGATACCAAGTGCTGCTTCTGTTCTGACACATGGTTGTCAATGATATAAATGATAGTGATTTTAATTATATACAGGCAGTGGGCTTTTGCTTTTACCTTCTGTCAGTACAATGAAAGTTCATCAGGCATGAGAGATGAGCAGGAGCTTGCTGCTTGTAGGAGCAGAGCTAAGCAATATGCATAATAGACATGAGAGTAGATATGCGGAAGGTAGAGAGCCTTCCTTTCTGAGGGGCCGGTAAGTAAACAGGTCTTGGAGCTTAGGAATGGGTGAACTGGAGATGGAGCCCAAGATGAAGTGGGAAACAGCGTTAGGGAGTGTATTGAATAGGACATCAGTGGAAATTATAAAAATAGTTACTTGGGGTTTACAGAAGTAATACACCTTGCAAAAAAAGAGCTCAGATGGAAATACTAAGCCCCTTGAAACTACTATCCTACTACTCTAAATAATTACAAATCATTTATGATGTATTCCTACATTCTGTCTTTACGGTTTTTACAAATTGGACAGGAATTTGCCTTTTTTTTTTTTTTCTCTGCAGTATCCCACCCAGAATATTGTCTGTCATGTGGTAAACACTAATTAAACATTAAAATGACAGTATGTATCAGTGTAGGATGAGTAAATGAATCAGTGAATATAACCCAGAGGTCAGAAACTGAATGTGATATGTGACTGTTTGGTCAAAGTGATCAAATATTTTAAAAGATACTTTAAATGCTGGCATTTAAAAATTGATACATTTCACATGAAAACTGAATTTCTGGATTTCCTTGGAAGTTTAATAAGGCATTTGGTAATACAAAGCGCATATTCCATCACACTTGCTGCACCTCCCCTATCTACATTCAAGTCAGTGTGGTTTGACTGATACCCACTGCTTGCAGTTTCGTTTTGTAGTGCTGCTTTAGATATTTGAGTTTCCTCCTTTTTGCAAGTAGCATTTATTTTAACTATTTTTAAATTTGATTATTTGTTGTGACACATCTGTTCATCTTTGAAATGACACTGTGGGGTTTTATGTGAATTGGGCTAGATTGGGTTTCTGGTTAGCATTTTAGAAAGATTGCTTTAGCTGTAGATTGTGGGTTGAGCTGGAGGGAAGGAGTTGATGAGGAAGTGAAGCAAAGTGGTTAGGGTTTGTACAGTAACCAATATACTAGGGTTGCGTGGCCCAGGAAGAGCTGGACTGAGATCTGAATGAGGTGGCATTCACAGATTGATTGATTGTAGACTTAGATCTTTTGTATGTTAGAGGTTGGAGAGATGGCTCAGTGGGATAAGTGCTTTCCTGGCAAGCACAAAGGCCTCACTTCAAGCCCTGGTTCTGCAAAAAAAAAAAAAAAAAAAAAAATCTTTTGTACTAATTCAGTGTTCAAAAGTGGGAGGTTTGTAAAGTGTAGAAGGGACCCTTGGGTAGTTCCTATAAAAATGTTTAATATTAAAGTGTGTTCAACTTGTAATATAAGCTCATGTGTAAATGTTAGTAGGATGTAAATATCTGAGGAAGTTAGAAGGTCTTATTTAATCATTATCGTCTTGCTATCTCCTCAGTCCCTGTCTTCCTCAATTTCTTTATCCCAGGCTCTCTAACCTCTCTTTCTTTATCCATACACCTTCATTTGTCTCCTTTCCACACACAATATATTCCTTTTTTTTTTTTTTTCTGCACGTTAACTTATTTTGCACAGGTTTTTGTTTGTGATTGATGCTTTGTTTTGCCAGAGCACAAAGTGTTGCTCCTGTTTACATATGTCCTTATATTCCTGTATTGGAAACTGTCTTACATGTAGGTTTTCTTTGTCAGGTCCTATTTTTAGGTCTGGGCCCAGCGGCAGGAGCATGTGAAACAGATGTGACCCTTTGGACCCATCTAAGTTGAGCTTATGATGCATAAATCTTTTTTTTTTTTTTTTTTTTTTTTTTTTTTTTTTTTTTTTTTTTTTTTTTTTTTTTTTTTTTTTTTTTTTTTTTTTTTTTTTTTTTTTTTTTTTTTTTTTTTTTTTTTTTTTTTTTTTTTTTTTTTTTTTTTTTTTTTTTT